>CABHPH010157667.1:44901-80709 GCA_902168325.1 Peromyscus nudipes | reverse complement strand
GCACACTACACTTGATTAAGCACTTAAGCAGTGTACAGCCCTGGTAATATCAAGAGGGAAAACCCTACCGCAGCCCTGGAAGCCTTACCTTCTACTATAACCTTCACAGGGTCGCTGAGGCTGGACTCAAAGCTCAAGGGCGACATGGCGGTATAACGGCAGCGGTAGTTGCCTGAATGTTGGGGACCCACAAAGGGCAGCTTCAAGTCAGCTGTGGTGCTTCTCATTGCTTGATTCATCCACAAGGGTGTGTGAAAGCCCTCACGCAGCAGCTCCATGTTGACCATGCACGCATGGCCGTGGCAGCGAAATTTGGCTTCACGGCCCAGCTGAACAATGCCTGTCCACAGAGCTTCGAGCTTTGGCTTGGGTGGTGGCCCTGTGAGGGAGGGTGGCAATGAGGTTGTTGCAACTTCTGCCAGGCCCTATGACGGGTCTGCTCTAGCTACTTTGCACTGTCCACTCTGAGCCTGGCAGCTCCCTCTCCTTCCTTATGCCATAAACACTGCTCTCGTGAAATCTCCATCTCCTCTAGGTGTCTACACCCCCAAATCACAATGTCTATGACATCTACCAGGTCCTGGTCTGTCCCAGGATGTCGTGGGATGCCAAAAGCATTGGAGTGTTGAAGAGACCTTTCAGAAAAGTTCTGGTAGCAGATGCACAGTTCAAAGTTCTGAGGTCAGAACCTAAGTATGGCCGAAGCCTTTGTGTAGTCTTTTGTGGGTGAACTCTGACCAACTGAGACCTTAATGAGGAAATTGAAGGAACTATAATATCCAGGCACTCTAGAGTCTGTAAAAACTATACATCAGCTCAAGGCAGTCAATGGTATGAGTGGACTTGGCAAAAATGCTTCACAGGGAAACTGAGGCACAGGAGGGTGCATTTGACCATAAAAAAACTTGGATCCTAACACCATTGAACATGGTTCTATAAGATGCCTTCCACCTGAGAACATAGAAAGCAAACCAGGGTTTCATGCTTCACCTGAAAGTCTAACACCTGATTAAGGATAACCCAGAAAGGTTGACCCTTCAAAGGATCACAGCCCAGGAACTCTGGTCCCTAAGTTAGTAACACATTGGACCTTCCACCCTTATGTCCATGCTCAGCTCACCATTCACATGCAGCTCCAAGAGCTCACTGGGAGCAGATCCCGAGAAGGGCGGTTCTTGTTCCATGTAGACACAACTGTAGTTGCCAGAGTCTATTGTTGAGATATTGTGCAGCTCAAAAACAGCTTCAGTCCCAGATGGATTCAGCATCTGGATCACGAGGTAATCTGTGTCACCTTGGCGTAGTAGGCCAAAACAGAGGCCGGCCTTGGGTGCAGTACACCGAAGTTGCGCGGTCGAGCCAGGTTCAAGGTCATGACTCGAAGGCTCTGCAGTGAGCACTGGTGCAGGTTGTGTCTCTGTGGAGGATCAGACATGTTGGCCCAGGCTGAAGGCATGGCAAGGGACCCAAGGGTGGTCCAGCCTATGCTCTAGCTTAGCCTTCTGCTTAAAGTAACCTCCCTGTCACCTCTCTTGCCTGCTTCTGTAGGGCACTAAAGATGACACTTCTTAACACTGTGCCACCCCCTCAACATCCTAGCCTTGCCAAGCTCTGAGCAGGCAGCAAGCCCACCTCCTCATCCCTGCTAAGATACCCTGACATGTGGAGGCCTATTAAACTCTGTGCCAGACTTCTTTGGTGACCAAGTTCTCTGCCTGTTCAAGGTTGCCATATTAACTGTCCTGTTTAAAGCTTGGGAAGGCAAAGCTGAGTAAAGTGATATGTTAAGATTTGGAGGTTCTGCTTTGGGGTCCCCATGCTGCTTGCTTCTAGTCACCATCTTCAACTTTCTAGCCCGCTATTGTCTGCAGCCCAGCTGTGAAGCTCACCATCACTCCAAATTAGCTCTTTGGGTTCACTGTCTTCAGACCAAGTATCCAACATTCTGTGTAGACGGTAGCGGCCGGTTAAAGGGCTTTGGTCATCCATCTCTGTCAAGTTCAGGTAGTAACAGGAGCCTTGCAGGCAAGGACCGAATTTGAGCTGGGGTGCTGGACCCTTTGGTAAGTTTCCAAGAAAGCCATCATGGGCGCAGGTGGTTTAGCTGCAAGGCAGGGACAAACACTGAGGCAGGAGTCCAGGATCTCCTGCTTTGTAGGGTCCCACTGAGAACTGCCCTTTGTCCAGCCACCAAAACCTCTGTTCTCCAGTGACAGTTCAGGGACAGCCGGTTTTTCTCTGGACACCATGCACCCAGTCTTACTCAGGCTTTTCATTGTTGGGGTTCAACACTCACCATACTCAGTGATGGTCACAGCTGCACTGGGCTCAGAGGGGGTGCCTTCTGGGTGAGTTCGGTAGCTGCAGCTGTAGTTACCAGGCTGTCGGACTACAAACCTGGCTACTACATTGTCTTGGGCTTTCCTCACCCTCAGGAAATTATCATCTTCTTCCTTCCTCAGTAGGAAAGTTACACCCCGCATTACAGGGTGGCACAGGAGGTATGTGGCCACGTGAGGTGTGATCCAGGACACTGGGTCAGCTGAAAGTAAGGGTGCAGGCAAGGGCTCTGTGGAGGGGGAGGGAGAGGGCAGGGTTAGTGAATGCTTCAGTCTCACTCCAGAGAAAGTGAGAGTGTGGACTCCAGACTCAGAATATTTAAGGGACAGGGGCAGCAGGAGATGTGCAATGGGGTTAAGAGCAAGAAAATGGGTGCAGAACACTAATGTGTGCCAAGCATTTCCCCAGCATTCTATGAGACTCATTATTCATAAGCCTCTGGGGACAGCATAAACATTCCCATTTGACAGATGAGCAAACTGAGACTAGGAGATACCAGGTGACATGGATGGAGGCTCATCTATCTACTTCCCTCCACTACCTCCTTGACCCCATTATGGCCCTGCTTACCTGTTCCTCTCACCTCTACGAGATTGCTTAGCATTGTCCACCTGTTCAGGTCTGTCAGTATAGGAGTTGGGGGCTCCACGCCACAGCGGCAGCGGTAGACACCCTTGTTGTCACTTGTGACTGCTCCCAGTGGGAACTGGTGTGACATGACATATTCATCATGGTGGACTCTATGCTGGCACCATCCATTCATGATCAGCTGGAAGTCCTTGGTAGGGAAAGCAGACTGACATGTCAGTGTCAGGTTTGCCCAGGGTTCCAGCAGGGACTGAGTGTCTAACCATAGGAAAGCATCAGCGTCACTATCTGGAGTGGAAAAGAGCCAGTGTTAGCTTTCTGCTGTTAGCCCTAGATTCCCAGGCCCTATCTCTGAACTTACCAAAGGCTTCAGCAGTTGCTGGGTCCAGAGTGAAACCTGTAGGGAGAGAGTCTGTGAGTTTCCATTCGTTCATACCACACCGGCCCTCGACATTCTAAGCCCCAGGATGTCTCACTCCAGAGCAGCAGCACGGCAGCCAGCAGAGACATGGCTGGGTCCTCGGTCCAGCTGGAGTGTCTGTCGGGAGCACCTGCAGTGGCAAATTAAATGCAGGGCTGACCTTGCACTTGGTGTGACCTTCCTGGAGGTAGGGGCAGAGAGACAGCTGCTTGGCATGGGGACAAGGAGGACTCAGCAATCATGCTAATCAATAATAATATGTAAGTATCAAGTCAAACTGATAGTAACAGTAAAATCTTCTCTTGTTCAGATTATAAAACACAACAACAAAACAATGTTTTAGACTCAATAAAACCACCATATTTCATTAGCATTAAAGAGTGCTTTATTTTAGTCCAGCCTGGGCTGCATAGACTCTATTTAAAAAAGAACAAAAAACAAAACCCAGGTATACATAAAGCTGTTTTGTTATGCAGAAATTGTCCTCCATCACTTGAACTATTGTGTAAGTGTTTGGGGGCCACAGTCATCCTGTGCTTTCCTCCTCACATTCCCAGGGCTCCTTAAATGGGAATTTCTTTCCCTTTGGAAACCCCAGGAAAGGATGTCTGCATTTCCTATCACTCTCTCAATTCCCAGAGCCTTTCTAGCAAAGACAGAATACTTTACCTTACAGATGACATAGGAGTTTGACTTCCACAATCTCTCAAATTGTTCACACACTAGGCTCTATGAAATCAACAAAGGGCTAATGAATTAAAATGAATAAAATAAACATTAATTCTGAAAATTTTGTCTTTTTCTAACTATCCAGTTGTCTTTGTATGTGTGAGTTCATGTGTGTGTGTGTGTGTGTGTGTGTGTGTGTGTGTGTGTGTGTGTATGTGTTGGGTCACAAACATAAAATATTTGTGGTTTTTATCAATACTTCTCATCATTAGTTTGTGTCCATTGACTACAAGCATCACAGGCCACTGTTCCTGGAACATGTTTCCTCAAGAGAGCCCATGGTTTCCCTGGTCTTTCATAGGGTCCTTCCCTAGTGGGCTGGCACCAGGAAAGAGGGTCAACAGCATATTAAGGAATGAAGTCTTGCCCTGCATGTTGACTACAGAGTCCAGTCCTGAGTAGAGCCAGGCCTGAGGATGAGCCAGAACTGAGATGCTACCCTCATCCGGTGTGCTAAATCACCAGCCATGCGACCTCTCTCACCCAGAGAATGAATCCTCCTTTATTCCTTTGGAAGGTTCCAGAGAGGCTGGCAGTCCTTGCTGCTCTGTAGACTTCACTAGGGGGCAGAGTGGAGGTAAGAACTTGAGAAGGAACTCATGGAAGGCCTACTACTTGTCAGTGGGCCCTTATGGTTCTCCACCAAACTTCCTCTATTTGGAAACTGACCGTGTGTCTCCTAGCTGGCCATGACTTCCTACTTGAGTAGACTCTCAACTGAAAAATCAGGAGAAGAAGGCCATCATTGCAGCCTTTAGAAACTGTGACCCTCATGGGAGCAACTGATGAAGGCTTCATTTTGTACTCCCTACCTTCCAGAAATCTCTTGTTAAATCTGTATGTTTCTTCCAAGTGATGATATCTACTGCACAGCTGAGATGGGAGTTGGCTGACTCACACCCACTGCAGTGGGGTTTTCTAAGCTGTGCTCAGTTTCCCTGGTGTTCGAGCCTAGTGCCTCGAGACAGGACTGAAGCCCCTGCATTTGAGATGTTTCTTTCTGATTATTTTTGTCCTTTCTCTCATTTTAAAACTGTTAATTTCTTCCTCTCTGGTTTCTAATATCCCTCCTCAGATCCTCCTGTCCATTTTCTAAAGTTATCAAGAATGATACACACCATACTTGAGTTAAAATATACCCTTATCTCATGGGGACCACAACATTGCCTAGAATACCCATAGAGAAACTATCAAAATTGGAATTCAAATAAAATAATGAGCACGTTTTCTGCATACAATGGTGATATTTTATTTGTACTCTAATAAATAAAGCTTGCCTGGTGATCAAAAGAAAAAGCCAGTCACTATATTAAACGTAGAGCTCAAGCAGTGGTAGCACATGCCTTTAATCCTAGCATTCTGGAGGGAGAGATTCATCCATATCTCTTTGAGTTGAAGACCACACTGGGAACAGAAGCAGGCATGGGGGCCCATGTCTTTAATCCCAGCATTAGTTAACCATAAAGGTCTGGAGGTCTGTACAGACAGACAGGAAGTGATAGAGCTGGTCAGAAAGAGGAAGGGATGTCGCTGGGCAGAGAGAGGAAGTAAGATTTCAGGGCACAGAAAAATAGGTAAGGCATGAGTATACAGGAAGTAGCTTTCTTGGGCTGGGGATTTCTTAGCAGTAAGAACTTGTGGCTGGCTTGTTCTATCCTTCTGATCTCTCAGCTTTCATCCCAATATCTGGCTTCTGTTTTTTCTTATTAATAAGACTATTTAGCAATTTGTGTTACAGTATATTGTCCATTTCTCTTCCCAGTTTACGTAGAGAACTTGCTGTGTAAAGGATTCTGACTTAGACTCTGATAAACATGCATCAACATGAATTCTCTGTCACTGAGCATCAGTTCTTCCTGAGTCTCAGTTCTTGCCTTCAATATACCAGAAACAAGCTGGGAAACTTTTAACAAGATTAATTTACTTCCCTCTTTCTGGTGAAGTTGCAAAAAACAAAACAAAACAAAAAAAAACTCTTGATACTTTCAGAAGAGGTACGGATAAAATAGTAAAGGAAAATGAGTGATTGTTAGGGTTTTTGTTAGATGTGCGAGCATATGCCACTTGACCCCCCCTCCCAAGGAGAGGTAAATCAAAAATCAAATTCCTACTATATCATTCTATGAGGACTCCTGCCAGCTCTTCCCTGTGGTATACAGAACAGCTAGGGCACTTCACAGGGCTCAAGTTAGGACAGCCTGATGCCTCTTTCTGTCCCTTCCCAAAGATTCCAAGAAATAGGTAGTCAGTGGGCAAAGGATCCATGACTAATCTGAGGTAGGCACACACAATGGGACCAGTACTAATTGCTGGCATTACCTTGCTGAGGATGCTGTATCAAGTTACCACACACCTGGGAGCTTAAAACAACAGAAAGGTATTCCTCAGAGTTCTAGCAGTCCTAAATATGAAATTAAGAGGTTGGGAAGGTCTTGATTTGTCCTTGCCTTTTCTTAGGGCCTGGAGGGATGTTGGAATCCTTGATGGTACTTAGCTTGCACATGCATCGCTTTGTTATCTCAGTCTGTCCTAGGTATGTCTTTTCTTCTTTGTGACTGAATTTCTCTCCTCCTGTGAGAACACCAGTACCCGGTTTAGGGTCCACTTGAATCTGCTACTTGAAGGTATCTGTAGAGACTTCCTCTCCCTGTTCTCTATGAGAACACCAGTACCTGGCTTAGGGTCCACTTGAACCTACTCCTTGAAGGTTTCTGTGGGGACTTCCTCTCCCTGGTCTTTATGAGAACACCAGTACCTGGCTTAGGGTCCACTTGAACCCGCTCTTTGAAGGTATCTGGAGAGACTATTCCTCTCCCAGGTCACATTCCCTGCTGTTAGATTAGAAGTTGAACATATGGAGAACCCAGTTCAGCCCACATCAGCTGTCTAGAGGGTCGAGGAAGCCGGAGCCAGTCAGAAGACAAAAATTGGCCTGATGTTAATTAAGGGTCTCTTGGATCACAGATACTATCACCAGTTTCTATAGTATTAGGACACACCTTGGAATGTCTTCTCCGTGTGTGAGAAACTGTCGGCAAAGAATGACGCCTTAGCTTGGGGCTTTCAAGGGAGTAGGACACTTTCCACAACTACAATCTTGGAGAATTGTTTGGCTTACTTCAAAAGTAACATTTTTCAGCTCTCAGAGGGCAGAGGTGGGTGGGTCTCTGTGGGTTGGAGGCCTACCATAGTAAGTTTCTGACCAACCAACTAGAACTACATAGGGAGATGCTGTCAAGGCCTTAAAATTGTGTGTGTCTGTGTGTCTGTGTGTGTGTGTTTGTTCGTACACAAGAAGGAGGACTTGGATACTTTGATCCAACTTTGAATATTGATGTTTTGTTCTAGCTGTGAAATTTGGACCTGACCCTGCAACCCATACCTTCTATTTATCAAGCAACATTTCCATTTCTATGTTCCCTCTTTTCTCATCACAGATGATATTCAGATAAACAATAATTTCTTTTGTCTGGCTTGTATCCCAATAGTTCTGTTAGGTAACTGTGACAAAGCCACCACCACAATATTAATAACTAAAGCATGAGGAGAAGTCTAAATTGGGCCATCCATCCTTCAAAGTATATGTAGTTACTCACTTAAGCCTGATAAAGCCCCTTTGAAAGAGACAGTCTTGACATCCCCATTATCCAGCAAAATGAGTCAACACCAGGGGGAATCCAATGTGGTTCTTTTGATGGACCTAAAGTTCCATGAAGATAGTGAAGGTCAACACAACCATCTTAGTCTCACTCGCACACAACCTGGCCAGCCAGTGGCTCAATTCTCCAGCTTCTATCGGAAGTCCCTTTGGGGCAGGAGACCTGTGTATTGTCAAGAGAAACGGTGCTGAGCCCAAATATTAAGTTTCTTATCTACACCATGAGCCCAGTCAGCAGAAGACACAATTGTCTACAATACCTAGGATCTTACTCCCCATGTTCCCTCAAGACCTTTCCCCATGGGAAACTTTCTAGGTCTCAGTATATGTGATTTTCCTCATTCTCACATCATTATCCTACTTAATTGGCTGTGTTCTGGGTTGAGTCCATACTTTGGGCAGGAGGAATGCAATGTTTCCTCATGTTCCCTAGTTTCCTCCCTGCTCTGCTGGTTTCTCAGGCTTCAAACATTTTTCAGAATTATTAACAAGTTTTATTTTTCTGCCACCAAGACCACATAGTCTCCTAATGTTAAATAAAATAGAATCCTCTTCTGAGCTACACTTTTCAACATCAAGCACCTGGCATTCTTACAGGCACATCCTCGGGGAGATTCCATGCTTGGCAAGGCATAGCTGGACATTTGGACTGTCTCTTATCACTGTACTGGGTGAGAAAATACTAGGTGACATTATCTGGAAATCAAAGGAAAAGAGGGAAGTCAATGGCTAAGAGATAATAATCACTTCCAATTTCCTTGATGGCTAAGAGACAAGGTCCTTTTGCAGTTCTTGGCTCTTTAGCCTCCTGCCAGATCATCCTTTCTTGAACATCTACACACATGAATTCAAATCCTCGCCATAAGTACCCAAGGGAGGTCTGATACCCTGCCTTGTACTTCTGACGCCTTTTAAAGGTCAGTGCATGCAAGTTCTGTAGCTCACAGCCCTGACTTCCAACCACCTTTTAATTTTCATATTAGTTTCCATTTTCAGAAGTATACCATTATGAGAATGTTTTTAATGCCATATTTTAAAAAAATGTCAGGGGGAACACACCCCAGCATACCTTTTGAGTGAGTACAGTATCAGCTATTACTCTTCCTAAATTTCCTCCTTCATCCCCAAGCACAGTTCATTTTGCAGCCTTATTATATCCCATATATTTATATTTATATACATATATTTATATACTGTTTTTTACTGGGAGGTGGGCCTTTGCTATAGTAACTCTCTTCTGTTTCTACGTTCTTCTAATCCCAAGGACTCATCTAAGGAGATTTAGCCATTTTGGCTGCAAAATAGAGAAATAGTATGTGTTTAAAAATCATGTTGGGCCAGGAGGTGGTGCTGCATACCTTTAATGCCAGCACTCTGGAGGCAGAGGCAGGTGGATCTCTGTGAGTTCGAGGCCAGCCTGGGTCTACAGAGTGAGTTCCAGGAAAGGTGCAAAGCTACACAGAGAAAACCTGTCTCGAAACCAGAAAACAAAACAAAACAAAAACAAACAAACAAACAAACAAAGAACATGTTGGTGTATTTACAGAAAACTTTTTCTCCTTTTAAACTTTCTCCTCTTACATCGTGTTTTGAAACTCCTCTTTCTGGACTAAGCCAAGGCTCCTAAATTTATCAGTCACTTATTATATATTATATTACTGGTGATTTATCAGTACTGGGGTTTGAACACAGAGACTGGAGAATGCCAAGAGTGCATTCTGCCACTGAGACATATCCCTTGCCCAGGCAAACCTTGATTTTGCTGTCTCCCTGCTTTAGCCTCCCAAGGAGCTAGTATCCAGACTGTGCCATTAGATCTGACTGTACTCACTTTCAGAAAGGCAGAGACAGTGGAGAAAACATTGAAGGTCCCTCACCGCCAGTCTCTTTCCTTCCACGCCCACTGGTACAAGCAGAAGAAGCTGATGACAAAGACACATTCTTTTCTACTGTCTAGAGCAAACCCTGGAGGCCTCGGGCTCTTCATTACTGTCCTACTTCAGACAAAGCATTTGAGGCATGATTGCCGTGAGCCCCAAGGTGCTGGACCTCCAAGTGTACATTTTCTTCGTGTTCCTCGACATTAGGGCAATGCTGAGGGAGGTGATTGTCCTGGTGCTAGGGCTCTGTGCAAACACTTACCACATGCTGATAACAGAGAAGGATGGGGCACAAAAGTCCTGCCAGAAGAATTCAGGAGTAATTTGCACACAGAAGTTTGGCAACTGTTTGCAACATCTGCCACTAAGCTGGCACCTTCGAGAATTCCCTCCTCACCCCCAACAGCTGTTGGCATCAGCCTTTCTGTGAAGCCTATTGTGTAATTTATTCTACTCTGCCCTGGTGATCGTTTTACTGGAGGATTCTGATTCATCTATCACCATCTTCCAGACTCAGCAGATTTTCAGGAAATCAGCGGAAAAGAGTCCACAGAGAGGGGGTCATGGGAGGTCATCTCTGGCTAAATGACCTTAACATGGGTGGTCATGAAGGAAAGTCAGGTTAGGAAGCTAACTCTCATTTACCTTAACACGGGTAGTCATGAGAGGGAAGTCGGGTTATGTCTTGTTCCTTCTTTCTAAAATTTACTTCTATTTTCATTTAAGTGATCCATGAACATGGTTTAATGAGTTAGATAACCCCAAGGCTTATTCAAACAAACCCAGAGTCTCTTTTCTGTACCTTTCTATTCCACAAACTCCCAGAGACCGACATTAAAAACCTGGTAGCCTTTTTCTCTTGAGGCATCCTCTCCATATATCTAAACACTATTCTTTTTTATTACATATTTTAATTGTTTTCTATCTCCTGTAGAAACTGAAGGGTGAGTTCATTCTCCTGTTCAAACTGTCACCACAGATATGTATAAAACTATGTTTCCCCTTGTACCTGATCTCATATTTATCTAATTATAGTGAGCTTTCCACAGTTTAATAAAAACAGGCAAATTCACATTTACATATACATATATTTAAATATACACATGTAAATAGCTACAGTAATGTGTCCCTTGATAGGAATACATTCTGAGAAAGACATTATTAGATAGCTTCATAGTGCAGACATCACAGAGTTCCTTATAGATAGTTGCCTACTATACACAGGTGTTACATGGCTGACAGCATATTTCCTAAGCTACAATGTATGCAGCACAGTCCTGTTCTGAATACTGCAGGCAACTGTAACATCACATAAATGGCATTTATGTATGTCCACATATCTAAACATGGAAAAGGGTCAATAACCACAGTAAATTATATGTATTTTTCAGGTTCATTGTAACTGTATGGGTCCATTGTCTGGTATGGGATGTTATTGACTGAAACATCAGTGTGGTACAGGACAGTATATATATATAAACTATAGAGGATATCAGTGTTCCACCTCTCTTCTTCACAGACTTTTACCTTTGCTGAAGTTAATAATTACCTTCCTTGTTTGTTTCTCTTGCTGTGTGTCTTGGTAAGCAATTCTTAGTGTGTCTTTTCCTTTCATCTTAGTCTGAGACATGAAAGGTTCTTTCAACTTAGTTTTTATCTTAGTAAAGAAGACTGTCTCAGAGCCTTTGGGACACAGGCATCTGTGTGCTTCTTACCATTATTCTAGGGCTTCATACTTTTTGCTAGGATGCTTATCTTCTACTATCTTTACTTTTTTATTTTTTTATTTTTTTGGTTTTTCAAGACAGGGTTTCTCTGTGTAGCTTTGTGCCTTTCCTGGATCTCGCTCTGTAGACCAGGCTGGCCTCAAACTCACAAAGATCCACCTGGCTCTGCCTCCCGAGCGCTGGGATTAAAGGCGTGCGCCACCACCGCCTGGCTCCTACTATCTTTAAATCATTCTCTCTCTCTCTCTCTCTCTCTCTCTCTCTCTCTCTCGTGTGTGTGTGTGTGTGTGTGTGTGTGTGTGTGTGTGTGTGTGTGTGCTTGAATTAATGATCCCTATCAGGTGTGTAGAGGTAAGAAGACAACACTGGGAGTTGTTCCTTACCTTCTATCTTTATTGAGATAAGTTCCATTGTTGACTGCCACTATGTATGGCAAACTAATTGGCCTGCAAGCTTCCACGGAGTCACCCATCTTTACACCTCATCTTTATTTAGGAGCACTGAGATAACATAAGAATGCTACCGTGCCTGCTTTTAAATGTGTTCTGGGTATTGGAACTCAAGTGCTTGTGCTTGTGGAATAAGTGCTTTACACACTGAGCATCTTCCCAGTCTCCTCTATGGTTTCTGCGTGTGTTTTCTCCTTTTCAGAACTCTCCTCTCGAGTTGGTTACAAAAGAAAAAGAAACATGGAATTTGACATTTTCGACATGATGGATGCCTAAAAGCACATTCATTGTACATTGCTGTGTTTGGAATGCTTCTTTCATCCCCTAAATTTGCATGTTAAGTTCCAACCCCCCTGTAGGATAATGTTAGGAGCCAGGACCTCTGAGGATTCTCTAATTAACAGACCCCAGAGAAATGATTTGCCCCTTCTACTATCTAAAGACAGGACTAAGATTTTCCATGGATAAACCAGAAAGTAGAGCCTACAGTAGACACTGACTCTACTAGACTCTTTAATTTAACTTGATCTTCCAGCCTCTTGTGTGGACCAAAGAGAGACAAGTTAGTGGTGTTTATGAGCCATTCTGTGTATGGTGCTCTGTGATATTGTAAACAAAATAAGGGTCATGCATCCACCCTAATTTAGACTTATGGAATCCATAGAACACTAGGAATCCCTCTGTCTCAGCAGTGTGCAGGGTGTGATTTCTAGTGAGAATCTCTTCTTAACACGGTGTGCACAAAGCCTTTTCATTCTAGATTCTTTGCAGAGAAACTACTCTCATCTTTTCCAAGATATTTGTGCTAATTTACTTTCCCTTGATTTAGGTAGTTTGAGTGTTAAAAATTCTGTTTGTTAATAATTAATTAGGTATTAAATGTTAGTTTAGATGGGTATTTTTCTCTGCAAACTGATATCTTCTAGCCTGGCAACATTTTCCAAATTTTTAAAGAATTCTTCTTATTTTTTTCTATGAATGGGTGTTTTGCCCACATGTATGTCTGTGAATTTTGTGTATTCATTACCCATGGAGACCATGGTTGGACTTAGGGACAGTTGTGAACCACCATGTGGGTTGTAGGAATTGAACTTGGTTCCTCTGGGAGAGCAGCCAGTGCTCTTAACCACTGAGCCATCTCTCCAGTCCCAACTTTTCAAGTTGTCATTTTGAATTTTTCCATTCTTTTTTCAATGGTCTCATTCTAGACTTGATGTCGTTGGTATTTTAGATCTCTAGGAATAAAGTTCAAATATTATTTTGAACTTTTAAACTTATTTTTCTGTTTTGTTCTGTTTGGATTATTTTATATTTGTTTTTATTTTTTTTCTTCATGCTAGAAACTTTCCATGATTTCATCTTTAAAACTCTTGAATATGCTTAGAGTCACTCTTAAGGGTCACATCCTCTGAGTTCAAGGATTTATGGTTCTAGAATATGTTTTTGCTTCCTGTTTTGTTGCTGGGTATTAAGTCTTATTGATACAAATATTTCATGCAGACTTACCATTTTGCATTTAACTGTTTATACTAAAGGCTTCTCAAAGTTGTTGAACCATTCTTGGAGGTCTCATATTTAAGTGTATTACTGACTCCTATTAAGTGGGTCACCCTACAAAAGTGACTAGAAGCCTGAGTGTACACATCAGATTCTTCAGGTGTAGATTTCATGGTAGGAAATGCTGCCTGATTTTGTCTTTAGGATACTGCTAATATTTTCTTTAGCTCTTCATTGGGTGGGACTTCCGTGGTTTCCCTGGAAGCAAACACCAAATCAAAAGCAGTGGTAGGACAGTTCTTAGAGACCAACAGTGTGATGGAGAGAAGGGTGGGGGCCTGACAAGGTAAGACATGAAACTGTCATGCAAGTTACCCTAGCAGAATCTGCAGGGAGTTTTGTCCATCAGTGTCTGCTGCTGATCTGGAAGAGTGGCTGGCCTCTTTCCAACCAGCTTGGACAGTGATTATTGAATGATGAATCTTATATCCATTGAATGTGTGACATTTCAGGGAAAGTGTGACCTTGGGCCACTGGATTTCCATAGCTGAACCAGAGGTCTGAAGGACCTGAGACACAGATATTCAAATGTACAGCCAGGTGTTCCTTGAAGGGAGATCTGAGTGGTGAATCTTTGTGTACTATGGAGCCCAGCCAGAGTCTCCAAGGGGCCTCCTTCATTTCTGCTTTCTGAGGATATGACATTGTTCTGAGGAAGGAGGATGTCTCAAAACAAGTCTGCAGGCTCTCCCATTACATAATCATTGATGTGATGGATGTCCCATATTTATCTCTGTCTGCTATTACACAGAGCAAAACCTCTTTAATTGGTGTCTTCCAAAGGACAGACCATCAGAGTGTGGTTGATTCCTAAACAAAGATGGAGTTTAAGCCTTCTTCTTCTTCTTCTTCTTCTTCTTCTTCTTCTTCTTCTTCTTCTTCTTCTTCTTCTTCTTCTTCTTTTTTTTCTTTTTTTTCTCTCTCTCTCTCTCTCTCTCTCTCTCTCTCTCTCTCCTTTCTTTCAATCCTGTTTTGTAAGTCTGTGAGTTTTTGCATTCCCAGAAGAACCCCTGATAACTGCTGTTTGAGGACACACGTGGCATAAATCAGCCTGCCTACCCTGCTTTCCACAGCTCAGCATCCTTTAGTTACTCCACCTCATCAGTCATCCATCTGCCTTGTAGCTTCTAACATGTCACTGTATTTATGTCCTCTTGGTCTCCTTGTCCTTGAATGCATGTACTTAAAACATCCTGCTTCTTTTCTCTTCACTGATTGGGTCGCTGGAGAGATATGTGGGGGTATTGTGTTCCCTAAAATATTGTGTATGCTAATAAACTTATCTGGGGTCAGAGAACAGGACAGCCACAATATTAAACATAGAGGTTAGGCAGTGGTAGCATACGCCTTTAATCCTAACATTCCAGAGGCAGAAATTCATGTGTTCAAGGATACACCCAAGCATGGTGACCCACGCCTTTAATCCCAGAAAGCACGCCTTTAATCCCAGGGAGTGGTGGTAGAAAGCAGAAAGATATATAAGGCGTGAGGACCAGAAACTAGAGGCATTTGGCCTGGGTAGGCATTTGCCCTGGAGAAGCATGTGGCTGGTTAAGCTTTCAGGCTTCTAGCAGCAGTTCAGCTGAGACCCATTCTGGATGATGGCTCGGGGCATCCAGTCTGAGGAAACAAGACCAGCTGAGGATCCGGTGAGGTGAGATAACTGTGGCTTGTTCTGTCTCTCTGACCTTCCAGTGTTCACCCCAATACCTAGCCCGGGTTTGATTTTATTAATAAGAACTTTTAAGAGTCATGCTACAGAGATATGTGAATGTATGCTTCCTGTTTAACTAGATTTTCTGTTTAAAGAGACATGGTCTGTAATGGCCCAGTAACTGTAAAAATTTCCTTGGTGCAAATTAGTGAAGCCACAGAGACTTGTAAAAGAGCAAGGATTTATGGAATAGCCCTTTGAACTGACCAGTGAGAACTTCTTTTTCATTTTGCATACCAACCACAGTTCCCCCTTCCTCCCCTCCTCCTGCTCTCCCCACCTTCCTCCCACCCCACCCCCTTTACTCTTCAGAGGTTGTAAGGCTTCCCTTGGGGAGTCAACAAAGTCTGGCATACCAAGCTGAGGCAGGACCAAGGCTCTCCCCACTATATCAAGGCTGTGCAAAATATCCCACCATAGGGAATGGGATCCACAAAGCCAGTTCTTGTACTGGATATGTCCTGGTTTCACTGCTAGGGGCCCCACAAATGGATTAAGTCACACAACTCTCACCCACATTCAGAGGGCCTACTTCAGTCCCATGCAGGATCCCAAGCTGTCAGTCTAGTGTGAGCTCCCACTAGCTGGGGTCAGCTGTCTCTCTGGTTTTCCCCATCATGATCTTGACCCCCGCCCCCCTTGCTAATATAATCCCTCCTACCTCTCTTCAACTGAACTGCAGGAGCTCAGCCCAGTACTTGGCTGTGGGTCTCTGCATCTGCTTTCATCAGCTACTGGATGTACATTCTATGATGACAATTAAGGTAGTCACCAATCTAATTACTGGAAATGCCAATTCAGGCATCCTCACCACTGTTGCTAGGAGTCTTAGCTGGGGTCATCCTTGTGGGTTGGTGCCTGGGAATTTCCCTAGCACCAGATTTCTCTCTAATCCCATAATGGCTCCCTCTGTCATGATATCTCTTTCATTGCTCTCCCTCTCTGTTCCTCCCCCAGCTTGACCATCTCATTCCCTCATGTTCTCCTCCCCAGTCCGCTCCTTTCCCCTCTCTCCTCCCCTCACCCTACCATCCCTCATGATCTCCTCCCCAGTTCTCTCCTGTCTCCCTTCCCCTTTCCCCTCCATGGCCCCAGTTTACCCAGGAGGTCTTATCTATTTCCCCTTCCTACTTCGATCCATGCATGTCCCTCTTAGGGTCCTCCTTGTTATCTGGCTACTCTGGGGATGTGGAATTTGGCCTGGTTATCCTTTGCTTTGATTTAGTGAATCTAATATTTGCTTATAAATGATTACACACCATGTTTGTCTTTCTGGGTCTGGGTTACCTCACTCAGGATCATTTTTTTCTAGTTACATCTATTTGCCTGCAAATTTCATAATGTCTTTTTTTTTTTTTTTACCACTGAGAAATACTCCATTGTATAAATGTACCACATTTTCTTTATGCATTTTTTTGGTCGAGGGGCATCTAGGTTGTTTCCAGGTTCTGGTTATTATGAATAATGCTGCTATGAGCATAGATGAGCAAGTGTCCTTGTAGTATGATTGAGCATCCTTTGGGTATATGCCCAAGAGTGGAATTGCTGGGTCTTGAGGTAGATTGATTCCTAACTTTCTGAGAAATTGCCATACTGATTTCCAAAGTGGCTCTATAAGTTTACACTACCACCATCAGGGGAGGAATGTTCCCCTCGCTCCACATCCTCTCCAACATAAGCCACCATCAATGTTTTTGATCTTAGCCATTCTGACAGGTGTAAGATGGCATCTCAGAATCATTTTGATTTGCATTTCCCTGATGAATAAGGATGTTGAACAATTCCTTAAATGTCTTTCGGCCGTTTGAGATTCTTCTGTTGAGAATTCTCTGTTTAGATCTGTACACTATTTTAAAAATTGTATTATTTGGTATTTTAATGTCTCGTTTCTTGAGTTCTTTATATATTTTGGAAATCAGCCCTCTGTCAGATGTGCAGTTGGCGAAGATCTTTTCCCATTCTGTAGGCTACCGTTTTGTCTTATTGGCAGTGTCCTTTGCCTTACAGAAGCTTCTCAGTTTCAAGAGGTCCCATTTATTAATCGTAGCTCTCAGGGTCTGTGCTGCTAGCATTATATTTAGGAAGTGATCTCCTGTGCCAATGTGTTCAGTGACAATTTTATTCATCTAGGCCTCAAGTGATTGTCAAATGGGGAGCAAAGCAGCAGACTACATGACATCAAATATATCAGTTGTTTGGTTTGTAGTAAATAACTACCAACTTTAGTTATTTGTTCCTCTGAAGCCACAGATGAACATGGCTTAATATTAAAACATGACAAAGATATTCGATATCCTTCCTTCTCCTCCCCTTCTCTTTGTCTGAGCCATGAACTTCCAGAGACACTCCCTGAAAACCTAGTGGCAATGCTGGCTGGGGAATCAGGTAGGTGATCTCCACTCTCCCTCCTCTCCTCCAATTCCAATCCCTGGTCTTACTCCCTGATGTATAGCAGACCACCCACTATGGATTCTCTTTCCTCTCTGTACCTCTTCCCACAGTCTACACAGATCCTGATGGCACACCCGTCTTTTCTCCATCCTGTGGATCTGTCAGTCCACCCCTACTATCCTATTCCCATTCCTAAGTGTCACCTTCCAATACCTAGAAACAAGTCCTACAATGGCCATACGTGGCAGGATCTCAGAAACATTCCCTACCGTGAAACCCATAGCCACTACAGTCTCTTAAGAACCAGAGAAAGAAGCAGAAACCAAGGAATGGAAAACACAAAAAAATAAGAGCAAATATCAGCACCTAGAGTTACAATCATTCCAAACCCAGATGCCTAGACATTTTTTTTTCTGCCAGCATAAAAAAATTAATAACATCCAAGGCAATATGTCTCCACTAAAGCCCAACAACCCTATTACAATAGGCCATGAGAAGTGCAATATAGCTGAAGCACAAGATAAGTGCTCCAAAATAAGTATTATGAATATGCTCAAGGTTCTTAAAGAAGATGTGATTATATCCATTAGTGAAATCTATGAAAACACAAACAGTGGAATGAAATTAAAAAAAATAGTTGAAGAAATGAGAGTGGAAATGGAATCATTTAAGAAAATCCAAACTTTGGTAAAACTAGAAATGAAAAATTTAGGTAGTTGAACAGGAACCTCCAAGGCAAGCCTCACCAACAAAATACAAGATAAGAAAGAGAGAACCTCAGACATTAAAGACAAGATAGAATAAATGGATATCTCTGTCAAAGAAAATGTTAAATTTGAAAGACTCCAGGATCAGAACATCCAGGAAATCTTGGGAATTATGAAAAGTCTAAACCCAAGAGTATTAGGAATAGAGGAAGAAGAATAAACCCAAGTCAAAGGCACAGAAAGTATTTTCAACAAAATTGGAGAAGAAAAAATTTCTAATCTGAAGAAGAGATGCCTATCAAGGTACAAGAGGCATACAGAACACCAAATAGACTAGACTAGAAAAGGAAGTCCTCTTGCCACATGATATTTAAAATATGAAATGTACAGAACAAAGAAAGAATAGTAAAAGCTGCAAAAGAAAGCATCGAGTAACATATAATGACATTAGGCTAACACTTGACTTCCCAATGGAGACGCTAAAAGCCAGAAGGGCCTGGAGAGGTGTTCTATAAAACTCTAAAAGACCACAGATGCCAGCCTAGACTACTATACCTAGCAAAAATATCAATCACAATAGATGGGGAGAAAACATTCATGATAGAATTAAATTTACCCAGCTCTACGGAAACTGTGAGAAGGAAAAATGTCAATCAGAATAGGCTAACGACATACAATAAAGCACAGTGAATAAATATTCTTAGACCAGGAAGTCAGAAGATGGGGGAAAACCCCATCAAAACAAGAAGCAGGAATCAATAGTGTTCCTTGCTACCTATCTCTCAGCATCAACGGTCTCAATTCCCCAATTAAAAACACATAGTCTAACAGATTGGATTTGAGCAGGAGCCATCCTTCTTCTGCATCTAAGAAACACATCTAAACTCAGGAATAGGCATTACTTCAGATAAAAGGATGGAAAAAGACATTCCAAGAGAATGACCCCAGGAACAATCTAGTGTAGCAACATTTTAATATCTGACAACATAGATAAAACTCATAGAAAGAGATAGGGAAAGACACTATATACTCATTGAAGAAAACAAATTGATCAAGAAGAGATTGCAATTTGAAGCTTTTATACACCACACACAGGTCAGCCAAGTTCAGAAAAGAAACACTACTATAGCTAAAATCACATAATGACCCTCACAGATACTGGGTGACTTAAGTACCGCACTCTCTCCAATAGACAGGTCATCCAGACAAAAGTTAAAACAGGCAAATTCTGGAGCAAACTTACGTCACAAACCAAATGCACCTGACAGTTCTTTACAGAGCATTTCATCCAGACACATGCACAAAAAATATCTTCTCCTCAGTACCTCATGAGAGTTTTTCCAAAATTGTGCACATACATAAGCACAAAGCAAGTCTCAACAAATAAAAGAAAATTGAAATAACACCCTTCAAAATATCTGACCACCATAAATTAAAACTGGATATCAACAACAGAAACAATAGAAGACTTACAAACTCATGGAAACTAAACAATTCACTACTGAATAAAAAGGGGTCTAGACAGAAATTTAGGAAAAATTAAAAGCTTTTTAGAACAGAATGAAAGTTAAAAACACAACATACCCAAACCTATGGAATACAATGACGGCAGTTCGAAGAGGCAAGTTCATAACACTAACTTACATAAAAGTTTACATAAAAATAGCTTACGTAAAAGGACTTGGAGACATCTTGTACTAATATCTTAACAGCACACCTGAAATCTCTAGAACAACAAGGAGTAGAGCAGAAACATAATAGAATTCATGACCCAAATCAATAAAGTGAAAACAACAACAAATACAAATAACCAATGAAAGAAAGAGTTGGTTCTTTGAGAAAATCAATAAGATTAATGGATTTTCAAATTACTAAAAGATGGAGAGGGATAGAGAAGAATGAAATTAATTAGAGATGAAAAGGGGATGCAGAGACAGATGCCAAGAATTCCAGAGAATCATAAAGGCATACTTAAAAAGCTGTACTCCACCAAATTGAAAAAATATAAAAGAAATGGGTAATTTTTTTGATATATACCACCTACCAAATTGATTTCCACATAATAGAAACAGGAGGAATACTGCCTAATTCATTTTACAAGTCCACAATTAAGCTGATACCCAAACTACATAAAAACCCAAAAAAGAAAGAGAATTTTAGAACAATTTTTTATGAACACAGATGCAGAAATTCTCAATAAAATACCTGCAAACTAAATATGAGAACACATTAAAAAGATCATCCACCATAATCAAGTAGTCTTCATTCCAGAGATTCAAGGATGGCTTAACATACATAAATTGAAGAATGTAATCCACCATATAAACAAACTGAAAGACAGAATCCACATGATCATTTCATGACATGCAGAAAAGGTCTTTGACAAAATCCAACACCCATTCTTAATAAAAAATTCTTTAGAGATTGGGGACACGTGAGATATATCTTAGCATAATAGAGGCAATCTACAGTAAGCCCTCAGCCAACATCAGCTCCTAAATGGACAGAAACTGAAAACATTTCCACTAAAATCAAGAACAAGTCAAGGTTGTTGACTTTCTCCATATCTATTCAATAAAGACTTGAAGTCTTTGCTAAAACGGTAAGACAACTGACAGAGATCAATGAGATACAATTTGGAAGACAAGAAGTTGAAGTATCTTCATTTGCAGATGATATTCATAAGTGACCCTAAAAACTCCATCAGGAAATTTCTATAGCTGACAAGTACTTTCAGCAAAGTAGCTGGTTACAAAATTAGCTCACAAAAATCAGTAGCCTTCTTATATACAAATGACATATGGACTGAGAAAGACATCAGGGAAACAACATCTTTCACAATAAGAGCAAAAATAAAAAATATCTTGGGGTAACTCTAACCAAGCAACTGAAGGACTTGTATGTTAAAATTCAAGACATTAAGGAAAAAGTCAAAGAAGCTATCAGAAGATGGAAAGATCTTCCATGCTCATTGACCAATAGAATTAATATAGTAAAAATGCCATCCTACCAAAAGAAATCTAGATTCAATGCAATAGGAATCAAAATTCTTCATAGAAATTGAAATACAAATTTCAGATACATGTGGAAACACAAAAATGTAGTTGGCTTTTTTTTTTTTTTTTACTCTTTGGGGGCCTACCACCCAGCTCCCAAATAATACATGGAGACTTATTTACTTATTTTTACTTATGAATGCCCAGCCTTAGCTTGGCTTGTTTATAGCCAGTGTTTGTAACTTAAATTATCTCTTTTCTCTTTAACTGTGTTTTGCCTCTGGGTTTTTTACCTTTCTTTATTCTATATATCTTTCTTTCCTTCTTACTCTGTGGCTGGTTGCGTAGCTGGGTGGCTGGCCCCTGATGTACTCCTCTCCTTCTCCTTTTCTTGTTCCTCACCCTCTCTTCCCTAGATTTCTCCTCCTATTCATTCTCTCTGCCTGTGAGCCCCCCTAGTTCTCTCTCATGCCTACCTATTGACCACTCAGCTCTTTATTAGACCAGTCAGGTGTTTTAGGCAGGCAAAGTAACACAGCTTCACAGAGTGAAATAAATGCAACATAAACAAATGCAGCACATTTGCATCATTAAACAAATATTCCACAGCATAAACAAATGCAACACATCTTAAACTAATATTCTGCAACACAAAAACCTAGGATAGCTGAAACAATTCCGAATAATTCAAGAACCTCTGTAGTTATCATTCTCAATCTCAAATTGTACTATAGGGATATAGTAATAAACCCAGCATGGTATTGGCATAAAAGCAGACACACTGATCAATGGAATCAAATCAAAGACTCATATATAAGTCTATATACCTATGGACACCTGATTTTTTTTTTTTATAAAGAATCCATAAAGATACACTGGGAGAAAAAAAGGACAGCATCTTTAACAAATTGTTCTGGTCAAACTGCATGTAGAAGAAAATAAATGGATCCATATTTATCACCATGCACAAAAACCCAACTACTAATGGATCAATTTCAATACATTAGAAAGACCTCAATGCAACCTGAGGGTCTTTTTTATGAGCCCCAAGTGTGACCCCGATTTTATATTGCTTTTTTAAAGACAGTGTGTGTTTACAACCCCGTCTTTTGAACTCATGCAGTTTCCAGCACCAATCATTGGGGCATTAAAAGTACCCTTACTCTGAGCCACATATTCTGTCAAAGATCAATGCTTCGCAATTTATGATGAGTTCTAAAACTGCTGCAGATATGAAGTTAAAAGTTTCCTTGTGTTTATATGACTTTAATAAGCTATGTGGTATATCCTGTTTTGTTACAGAATAGGGTATGGAATCCTTTCTCATGGCCCATTTAGTCTGAATATATGTCCTCAGTCTAAATAAGAAATTAAATTTTAACAAATCACAGAATCTTAGAAAACCTTGGAAATTGTGTAGGGTACCACCCATTATATTCAGATTTAGAAACCAGGCCAATAAAAGGGAAAATATCCTATTAGGTCACTCGGTGGCAGATACTGGATGCTTTTAACATTGTGTTCTAAACCAACATAAATGTAAAACTCTTTCCACAAGATTTGGGAATTTTATTTGGGCTTATTAATTAAATAACAAAGAATACCAGGTGTGTCGGGAGATGGTATAGACTTATATTCCAATTTGAAAATCAGAATATCAAAATGATGCTGTAACCATTAACTAACTTCACTTTAATGCAAAAGTAGTCAACAGCAAATTATAATGGTTGCCTTAAAATATTTATATAGACATTAAAAACACCCTTCCAAACTCCTTCTCAAAGACACTCTACAAACACAGCAATGTAGTGCCCAAGGCACTTATTTTGGAGTATAATTACATCATGGTGGTGATTGGAAGTAAGAGGTTTTTTCATTGTTGTTGATTTTGGTTTATTTTTTTTTTTTAATCTCAAAGTGTGGCCATGGATTTGCTTCCATATATAACACTATGATCTCTCATAAGTTTCTTTGGTTCTGCTGTGGACTTAGTCAAAGTGGTTATCATTTCCACTGGCCACAGCTTTCTATTGTTGCCTATAATCTTGAAAGGATGGCCTAACAAAGAGTAAGGATAGCACCAACCCTGGCTTAGGTGGGCATTGGTATGGCTATGAGGTTAGTAACTGTTGACTTTAGCATCTACTTCAGAATTAAGCTGAACAGAGATCACAAGGTTGCTTGCTTTTTGAATGTGGAAAGCTACTGAGAGCGAAATTGCTTTCTAGCTCCCCATCAAACACTGCAGTCCTTTCTAGCCTTGCACCAAGTGTGGCTTGGTGTTCTGCCTGTCTAGTCAGCTAGAAGTGGGGCTTCAGCAGGATGAAGTTAGGTCATTGTAGTTAAGTTCCCAGGCTTGTCCAGGCAGAACTGATGGTCCACTATGCACATCCTCAGGTGTATGCATCTGTGAGCACTATCCAGCCTTAGCAAAAAAGTGTGGTCTTGCTCAGCTTCCGGGTTGTCATTCACCACCACTGCAAGGGTCAGTTTGCTTTTATAAAATTCAATTTTGTAATATCAGGTCAAAAGAATAAGCCTATTGTCTTAGTTAGCTTCCTCAAAGATTGTGATGTCATTCTCTTGGACTGACCTGACAATGAGTACATGCCCCATATGTTTCAGACACATTGCTTCATTCAGATAGGAATGTTCAATGTGGGTAGGGCTCTCCCATACACTCTTTCCTTCAACATTTACACAGAAAAAGCGAACTTATACAAATGTGGATTCGACAGTATAAGCTCAGCCTGCCTTCCATTCTCTACAGAATTTTTCTTTGTAGCAATTACATTCCTTTTATTTGACCTACAAATTACACTCCTACTCTCCTTACCCTGAGCCATCCAAACCCCAAATCTTAAAACTATGATACTCACTGCTTTTATTCTACTGTCTATTCTAGCTCTAGGCCTAGCCTACAAGACTACAAAAGGGCCTGGAATGAACCACATATAACTGGCAATTAGTTTAATTACCAATTAATGATTTTGACTCATCAGATTATGATACTAATTGTAATTAGCAAAATGACATCTATGGCTCTCAACATCACATTAGCCTTCACTTTGTCCCTTCTAGGAACACTTACATTCTACCTCACCTTCTAGCTTTGAAAGATACAAAGTTTCATCCCGTCTGTCACACTTAGAATGAACCAAGACTCAAACACAAGCTCTGGTGAGTGTGCCTCCTCTGGAGACATTGGCTCTGTTACGGGAGAGAACAGCTCATTCCACTGTCGTTTCACAGAGACCCTTTCCGAGGAGACTGTGCTGCCCTGGTTGTAAAGCAAGCAGGTGCTTTTTAAACTCTTCTTGAAGGCTGTTAAGTTCTGAAGAATCCTATTTAACCCGTCAGTACAAAGCCGAAGAGCGTGCAGTTTTCATTTGCCTTTTTTTTTTCCTAATGGTATTGGAAGTAACCAGCTAATGCATGACCTGATCAGAGTCGAGAAACAGGGGGCCAAAATATTTTTTACCATGAGGGAGGTCCAAGTGGTACATAATCTGGTCTAATCAAACCATGTCTTTTCTTTGGCATGTGTAGGAGTATGGGTGACTCCCAAATAGATACATCACTGGACAGTACCCCCAGAGCATGAGTGTCCTCCTCCTGAAAGCTGGTATATGGAGCTTTAGATGACAAAAACCTATATGCCGTGTTACGTTCTCTTGTTTTTATTTTAAATACCCCAGTACCAGGGAAAGCTCCCACTTTGCGTAGTGAAGGCTCTAGTGCAGAGAGACAGATAATATCCAAATACATAAATTATAAATATGTGAATAAGTGAATGCATGTGTAGATATAACTATGGTATTATAGTAATGAAGACACGCTAAAAGTATCCAGTGATAAATGCCATGAAGCACAAACAAGCAGGATAGAGAGAGAACAGATGTAGCTTGGGGGTGGGGGTTGCTGTGTCAGAGAAGGTGTCAGGGAAAGGTCACTGGTAGCTTAAGTTTGACCACAGAACTGAGTAAGGGAGTTGATTTTGTGGCTGTCTTAGGGAGAAGAAGTCTAGTTCCAGGTGTAGCAAATTGCAAAATTATATTCTATTTGCTCAAAGAACAGGAAGGGGGCCACCTCGATACTGTTTGTTTTCTTTTGTGCATTGAAGAATGGTAGCCTTGACAAATAGCCACAAATTTCAGGGTCCCAGATATGTCATTCTCTGGTATTTCCCAGCCCAGCTTCATGCACAGAGTCCAGGTTCTCTCATTAATTTTCCATGTTTGCCATTATGGGCACGTAGTGAGGCTGCTCTGCTGTTATTGTCATCCTTACAGCAAATATACTGTTTTTCTTGTGAGAAATACTTTTTTAATTTCATTTATTTATTTTTACTTATTTGTTATTTCTTTTTTTTTTGCTGTTACAGGGCCTGCTTTATTTTAGCAGTAAAAAAAAATAATATTGCTTAAAAGGTATAATTTGTCGAGTAGAGGAAAGGATGTCTGTCAAGGGTGCAGAACCCATACATACTATAGGCATCTCTGTGTCTCTTCACTTTTCTCCTTTTTTCTGTTCTTTCTAGGCAGGAATTTCCACTCACTCCCTTCAATAACAAGACCAGCCACTTTTGCTGCATGGCTCCTAGATTCCAGGGAACATTCTCGACAGTTTGTATTCCTTAGCTTAGGTGTTTTCAGCTCTTACAGAAGCTTACTGTTGAAACATATGCCTTAAGATTGACAAAGCAAAATGAATATAATGATTAGTACAGTGCTTGATACACACTAGACACCTACCATTGGTAGCTAATATTACTACTGTACTCCTTTTCTCCCTTCCTCCTTTCCTTTTCTCTTATTCCTGTCTCTCTCCCTCTGCCTCTGTCTCTCTCATTAGTTCCTTTTTTATTACTGTGTTGCTACACCTGCTAAAAACAGTTTAGGTAAGGAAGGGGCTATTTTGTCTCATAGAAAAAGGATGCTGTTCATCATGGTAGGAAAAAAAAGGTATTGTTGAGAGAAGCTCTAGCTGAGGGTAAGAGTGTGAGATAGCTGGTCATATTCTATCTACAGTTAGAAAGGAGAGAGAGAGAGAGATATGAATATTGGTCTTCGTTTTTTTCTGCTTCTTTCCACTCTTGCATTCAATGTGAGCAACCAAACCATATTTAGGAAGAGTCTTCCCTCTTCATTTAAATCTCTCCAAAAGCCACCTCACAGTCACATACAGAAGTGTGTCTCCCAGGTGATTCTAAATTCTAGCCAAATTGACACTGAAGTTTGACCATTATAAGGAGGAAGGATTGATTTTGACTCATGGCTTTAGAGGATACAGCCCATCACAGTGGGGAAGGCATAGCACAATTCATGGTGTCTCACAGCTATGGCGGTGGGAGTGTGAGCTTGCTTACCTTCATTTTGGCAGGTCAGGCTTGAACAGGAGCCAACCCTTCTTGCTTTAGTAAAAGCCCACCTCCTAAGTTCCTCAAACAGTATCACTACCTGGAGACCAAGTGTTCAAACATGCCAGCGTGTTGAGGACATTTCGCATTCCAATGTAATATTTTGTCCCCTGGCACACTCATGGCCATCTCAACATACAAAATGCATGCAATCACCCTTTAAAAGTTCCCACAGTCTTTATACTTCTAACATTTTTTTCAAAGAGCTGAAGTTTCTTCTGCGACTCAAGGCAATGGAACTGTGAGATCATGTAAAATCAAAGAATAAGTTACATATGTGAAGGATGTGAATGTTCTCATACCAAAAGGGAGAAATGGGGCAAAGGAAGGAAAGATCAACCAACTCAGAGTGAACATCAAACCTTGAAGCTCCATGTCCAACATCTGGGTCTCACAGTGGAAACATCTGGGTTTCAGCAGCCTGGGGTAGCCCCATTCCTACTGCCTATGGCACACATAACATTTGTCTCAGACCAACACCACTCCATACCTGCAGTTTTCTTTGACAGATGTTCCATGTTCCTGGTATTTTCAC
Source organism: Peromyscus nudipes (assembly GCA_902168325.1). Lineage (NCBI taxonomy): Eukaryota > Metazoa > Chordata > Mammalia > Rodentia > Cricetidae > Peromyscus > Peromyscus nudipes. Next base: position 53,598 of record CABHPH010157667.1, on the reverse strand, counting down.
CATCATATGGTCTCCATTGCAACTTAAGCTTTACTTTTATAGCCTTATGCACAGTCTGTTCCAGTACAAATCTGGATAAAGATTTGTACACTTGTGTGAAACCTAGAATAATGTATATGTGTTAGAGTGTGTAAAGAATTGCTCTCTCTCTCTCTCTCTCTCTGTGTGTGTGTGTGTGTGACTTTATGAGATACTGAGGACACATCTCTGTTTACAAGAGGCTTTATAGGGGGGAATATAGGAGGTAAGGCTAGAGGGCTTTGAGAATTTATGTGTTGATATGTGGAGTCCTGCTCATAGATGCAGGAACTCAGTCAGGCTCATGCATGGAAGAAAGATAGAGTAGGGTAAGATATAAGATAATATGGGGAAGAACTTGGCAAAGCTGTGAAGCTATATGTACTGTATAGATCATATACATAGCTCAGAAAGACAGAAGAGGCAAGAGCATATGGATGAATGGAGGAAGGGAAGGAAGAAAGAGAGAAAGAGAGAGAGAGAGAGAGAGAGAGAGAGAGAGAGAGAGAACATCAATTGCTAACATTTAGAATATGTGTGGGCCTGTTACCTGTACATAGCATGCACATGTGAAATCTTCTGTCTGAACAATGTGGAAAGTTTTCAACATTTATTGGCCAATAGTACTTGGCAATCAAAAATTTGAAGACCAGTGGTCTGAGATGTGGTCTTATAGAAATTTTAGTTTCCTGGGTAGCTCATATACTATTTATCTCCACCTGTTAGACTGTGGAGAAAGAGGAATTGATATCATGGGTACACTGGTTCCATATTCGGGTCCATGTTTTCATGAATACTGAAGTATAAAAATTCTATTTCTTATCTGTTTGGGCTCTCTTAGTCTCCCCTTTTCTTCTCCATTCCTTATCATTTCCCTTCTATCATATTTCTTTCTCTTTATTCCCTTCCTTCTTCTGATGAGATAGGTAATGCAGCAATGTCCTCTGTCAGGGTACCTATACATGGGATACAGTGAACAGAAAAAAAAACCCACCCTACGTCTTTCCAGATACATGTTCTCCATTGTTTCTTTCAGTAATCCAAAGGGAATTCCAGATTCTATGGAACCCTTTTAGTAGAATAAAGTCAAGCCAGAACCATGATGGATATAACACTTGATATCTGGTCCTCTGCCCTTACCATTCAGACCCATTGACATTTCCCTGCATATCAGCCTAATTTCAATGATTTGCCTGCATATTTTGGGAAACTTTCATGATGTTAGAGCCTTCTTTGCCTAGTAAGTGATATGGGTTGACATCTTTAAAAGAGGCAGTAACCAGTGACTTCCATGTGTGATATGTAAGCATTCCACCTTCTTCATCCCTTGACTAGAACAGTTCCAAGGCATGTTTTGTACACAGAGAAGCTCTGACTATGGTAGCTGACTGAATAATACACATTTTATTGTCTAGGTTTCTTCCAGATGTATCCCCTTGGCAGTCTTCTTCCAAGGTTTCTTCCAAAATAAGCTCTATGCTCTAGGTTCTTCTCTGAAGACTTGTGTGAACATTCAACTTAGAGAATGGGGCTGATGGGACAGGGTGTTAAATGAATCTTCTTAAGAGTCCTGTGATATGTATATATCAGAGGAAGGATCTGGCCATTCTCCTAAGGTAAGAAAACAGAGTTGAGAAATCACAGTTCTATGTGTAGCAACAAAGACAGTCTATCTTTCTCTGGAATACCTCGCTTAGAATAAATAGTGATGCAAAGAAGCAACTAGTTGGCTCCTTGGAGCTTCAAACAGGGACTCAGCCAACATTTTAAAAACAGAGCCAGGTGGGAAATTGTTTAGACTTTAATGGACCATGGAGTGTGTTGTAACTACTCAATTCTGCTGCTATTGTGTGAAACCAACCATCAACAATGTGCCAAGCACTGATTCTGATTATGTTGCAGTAAGATTTATTGACACAAAGTGCCGAATTTGGCCTGGCAACTGTGGTTTCTGCCATTCCTGTTAGCTTTGAATTACCTTCATCTCCTTAAACAAGCATTCATCTTACGTTTATTTTCACACCCTTTTCCCTTGCCTTCTCCTCTCCCTCCTCTTCATCTTTCTCATCCATCTGGTGTTGCCTGCCTGTACTTGAGGGCATATCTCAGGGTTTCTTTCCTTTGCAGATTCTGTCTAAATATTCCCAGGTGCTGCCATCCACACTCTAATCCTAATGCTTATTCTTCTGTCTTGCTGCTAACATCTTATTATTCTTATATTTGCATATTACTTGGAGAGGAGCCTCTGAGTCCCATCAAAGTAGCATTAGTGCAAAAAATTTTTAAAGTGGACATTAATTGGCTTCATAATTGAATTTTAAATATGAGCCTGGAGCACTTTTATTTTTCCAAAATCTGTTAACAACGGTGCTGTACTGAAGTCCCTTCTGTAAGGGCATGGTGACATATGTGCTAGTTCTTCTGGGAATGTTTAGGTTCATACCTCTTGTGCCCTCTTTACCTCTCATTAGTGCCCTGGAATTTGCAGTAAATTACATGGCTACCTCTTTAGTGACATCCTAGTAAGATATTTATAACTTCTTGGTCACTTTAAAGAACTAAGATTTACTCTTCTCCAATTAAAATCCCTGGCCTCTTATTTTGCCTCTGTCACTAGATGATGAGCCTCTAGCAGGAGTTCCACATGCTCCTCCTGATGTTCTATCCTTGATTTCCTTGTTTTAAGCATGAGAAAAGAAGAAATAGAAAAAGATATTCCTTACGTGACTGTTCGTTGTTGATTCTCATGGCATATCTTATTTATTGTTGCTATTATTCTGGCTTGAGACCTTATGTGTCCAGAACACAAGGATTGGCCTTCTCATAAGGTATATTTGGTTATATTTGGGGGGGTCACTTTTTTTGAGAGGATTCTGGTTGAGGCTTGGCCTCTTCCCCTCCAACTACCATTGGGGGTTGGTCAACTCCAACCTCTTGCTTCCAGAATCCTCAAGCTTACTGTGTGCCCTCTTGCAGAAAAATAGGAATGTGGTTGAATCTCATACAATGCAATGCAATATGATGCAATACAAAGCAATACAATATAATATAGTACAGTACAGTACAATACAACACAACATAACACAACATAACATGGTTTGCTGATATGCTACTCTATCAGCTCTACCCAGAAAATGTCATTCCCTACTGCTAAGCAATGGTGATGTCTTGTCCTGTCTTCCATTTTCTGCTTCCTAGATCTTCTCCTTTCTTGACATTCCAACAATCATGGTTTCTGTCAGATGTAATTAGTGGTGGAGAATGGTGTTGATGGTGGAGCACTCTGTCTTGTGTAACTTTAGCTTACAGGAAGCAAGTTAGTGGTCATTAGTTGTCTGCTCTCCTTTGTTTTCAGGGTACTAACATGAAATAGCTTGCCTTTAAACTCTCTTCTTCCAAGAGATAAATTCCAGTTCTTGCACACACTTTCTAACATCTTTTATCATTGTCATTGTTTGTTTGTTTTCAGACAGGGTTTCTCTGTGTAGCCATGGCTGTCCAGGAACTCTCTCTATAGACCAGGCTGGCCTTGAACTACAGAGGCCTGCCTGTTTCTGCCTCCTGGGTGCTGGGATTAATGGGTGCATCAACAACGTTTGGCTTGGCCTCTGACATCTTAACAATAACGATGGTTACATGGGAGGGAGGCTGTTATCCTCTATCCTTGTACCAAGTGAGGGAGAACTTAAAATATCTTTTGCTCTGACTTCTCACTCTTGTTTACAAATAAAAAAATAGATGAGTCAACATTGGACTAGTCTTATTCAAAAATAAGCTCATGTTCTTATTTGCTGACTTTGAGACTCGTCTTATCTACAAGATAGACCTATCTTTTCTGTTGCTTAATGTGTCTGGGCCTCAGGGCAGATTTTGGATCAGTCTTGATTAAATTATATAACCGTCTTTTGGTCAAGTATCACTGCCAGGGAGAGAAGCTGCTTGTCTAGCTAGATCACAGCTATGGGTTTATTTTTGGGCTGGGAGCAAGGATGAGATTACTATGATTGAAATCCCCTGACTTTCACAGGAAAATGTCGTTTTTAAAATGAATAGGTAGCAATATCTCAAAGTGGGAAGAATAGAAGAGACAGTGGCCTGAAGAAGATGGAAGAGGAAAAGTCATTCTAGCCAGATGCTTGTGGTTATATCAATTGACGATAGATTTCTAAGTGAACCAGTAGAGACAAGAAAAGCTACCCATTCGAGCATAGCTAATTTTTTTTAACCCAGAGAAATGTAAGCTAGAGACTGGCTATTGACTTGGCATGGGTTGTTACTGAACAGTAGCTAACTGGTATATATGCCAAGGAATAGTAGCCTTTTAGTTACTGTATGGATGTGCTACTAAAAATTGATCAATATATAACTTATTTTTGTCATAACTAACACAGGTGTGAACACATATGCGTATATAATGTGACATATGGGCTACAAGTTGCTGCAGTAAGATCTTCTGGCACATGCTAAGGTGTGTAGATAGTGGGCATAATTTGATTAAAAACTTGACAGTAATGAAGGAGTCTGAAGTACTACAACATTCACAGAACATTTGTTCATGGTTAGTAAAGAACGTATGATCAGGAGAGTAATTATGTTGAAATAATCACATGGTACTGAACTATGATCATATTGGCATTGCTCAGGTAAACTCATAGAGATATGGGTGACTTTTGTTTCTTTTTCAACACCTGATCACAGCACTGTGAGACTCTGAATAGAAGACTAAAGCTGAAGCTAGACTCCTGACCCATGGAAACCATGGAATAAGAAGCATGCATTGTTTTAAGATGTTAATTCTGTGCAATTTATTATGCATCAATAAAAAATGAGTACAGGGAAATGAAAGCCAGATCTGGGTCAACTATTGCTCTATCTGAATAACACTGTGAAGTCCATGGGGAAAGTGCCATTCCTGTCAAGCACAATGGTTAACTTCTTTTGCCCTGTGAACAAATAGAGCGACTTATTAGTGCCATGGCTTTGGGTGATACATATTTAATCGGGTTACTAATATTTAAATTAGAATGGTGTCATCTTGAGTATTAGAAGTATTAAATGTGGTGGTTCAAGAAATGCTTTGTATAGCACATGTCACCTAATAAGCACTTGGCAAGCATTAGCTGTCAGTCAACTGAAATCTGTTGTATTTACCACACTTATAGTACACACCTATGTAAATACTCAATTTATGTGTATAAAGAGCAAGGGCTGAACAGCTGAGTGGGTGTTTTAACAAATGGTGGAGAATTGGATAGATGTTGAATTGTTACTCCAGAGACTCAAAGCACATTTATTTGAAAAGTCACAACTTTTAAAGTTTAATCCTGCCATCGCTTTTGGAAAAAACAGGCAGTAGAATGCAGAGCTTATACAACACCCTTGTTATTCTATAGTAGCTGGGAAAACACATGACTCTGTGTTCAGATGTGGTATCTGGCAACTCCCACAGGGATCACATCTGGAAATTGCCAACTTAGGAAGGGCCTTAGGATTCATCCTTCTTCCTTTCTCTCCTTTCTTTATTTAGACTTTCCCTTTGTTTTCTTTCTGTTAACTCCATAGTTAACTGCAAACTCACTTAGCTTTCTCCCATGTTCTCCCTGACACCATTGCCTTAGACATCATGAAAGAACATGCTTGTTGAACAGCAGATGCAAATTATCCACATGAAATATAGTTATTTCTTCGTGGATGAGGTTAGGAAGAGGGATAGACACAAGGAATTTTAACCATCTGAGTTTAAACTCTGTGACCATGACCTAGATATGAAGCAATGGAGTGATGTCTATTTAATAAATATTATAAACTGGGGTAAGAGAGTCTGTGTCTTAGTTAGGGTTTATTTTTAAAATTATTTATTTATTTGTATGTTATGTGTGAATGCTCTGCATGTATACCTGCATGCCAGAATAGGGCATCAGATCCTATTACAGATGGGTATGAGCCACCATGTAGCTGCTGGGAATCAGGACTTCTGGAAGAGCAGTCAGTGCTCTTAACTGCTGAGCCATCTCTCCAGCCCCTTAGTTAGGGTTTCTATTGCTGTGATGAAACACCATGACCCTTAAAGCAACTTGGGGAGGAGAGAGTTTATTTCACATACATTTCCATAAAACAATTTTTTCATCAAAATTAGTGAGAGCAGGAACTGACACAGGGCAGGAACCTGGAGCAAGGAGCTGATACAGAAGTCATGGAGGGGTGTACCTTACTGGCTTGCTCTCCATGGCTCACTCAACCTACTTTCCTATAGAACCCAGGATGACCATCCCAGGGATGGCACCACCCACAATGGACCGTGCCCTCCCAAATCAATCAGTAGTTAAGAAAATGCCCTATAGTCAGAGGCATTTTCTCAATTGAAGCTACCTCTCTGGCAACTCTAGTATGTGTAAAGTTGCCGTAAAACTAGCCAGTACAGTTAGAGTATTTCAGAATTATACAGAACAACTCTGAAGCTATGTGAATTTTCTTTAAATAACCTTTCCTTATTCCTTACAGGTCTGAGTTGCAGATGTGTGATAATATAGAGTCAGGGATCAAAAGAGCTGAGGTAGAATCCAATTCTTCCTCCTCAGGTGCAGCTGGGTAAATCAGAATATTTCATGATATAATGAAATAATGACACAGGGAAGATAGGGTTCTATGCTAGTGAAGACATCAAAGAGTTTGGTCACAGTATGTGGAGAAATCAAGTAGGAACTAAGCTAGAAACTTCCTCTCTATTGGCCAGATTTCATAGTTCTGGGAGACGTTATACAGGATTCCAGGGTAGATAAGTCATCAATAGTCTTACCTACCTCTGGGCATGGTAAGCTACAATAAAAAGCAAGATGTGTACACTGGTGTAATAGTGGCATGACTGGTATAGGTGTAACAAATTGCTATCTGATTGGAGTCTAGTTCCGGTAACCCCAGCCTGACATTTTAAACCTCGCCAAGAGCTGGAGGCTAAGGAGATAATAAGCCTTAGTGGTGAACTTACCACTATCATTTTTCTAAATGGACATGTGATCAAACTGCCTTGTAAATGTTAAAGATTAGTGCTGCTTTCATCTTTAATCAGAGAGGTGTTTTTCTTTTCTTTTCTTTCTTTCTTTTTTTTTTCAAAACAGGATTTTTCTATGTAACAGCCCTGGCTGTCCTGGAACTCACACTGTAGACTAGACTGGCCTCAAATCACAGAGATCTGCCTGCCTCTGCCTCCTGAGTGCTCAGCCTAAAGGCATGTGCTACCACCACCTGGCCAGAGAGGCTTCTTATTGCAACAGGTAATGCAGAGACTCATACCTGCTTAAAAACAATGTTGAGAATAAGGGACAGTAGAGCCCTTGATATAAATGGGTCATCTATATAAGTCCTTCCAAGGATGAAGAAAACTCATGGAGGATGAGACGGAAAGAAAGGAAGAGCTAACAGATGCAGAGGTATGTTGCCAAAAGGTATCTTGTCTTTACATGGCATTACACTCATAAACTCATTTTGCTTGTTTTTCTCTGCATAAGATCTACACAAGATCTTAGGGTAGTCAACATTTAATCATCAAACAGGAGATGATTAAGGAGACCCCAACTGATCCTAAGAGACTATTGACAGTCATGGCTAAGGTGTTCAGTGGTATAGTCACTTATACGTTGTCCATGGCCCAGTAAAAACTTTCCACCCATGCTAATGCATGCAATCTTAATTAAACACATTGATTCACACACAAAGAAAAAAATGAAAGTCAAACAGACACTTGGGAAGAAAGTATTCAATGGTAGCATCAGTGAAGAGAACAAAAGACTGAGAGTGAAAATGAATGCAATTTCTTGTATACGTGTATGAAATTGACAAAGAATAAAAATTTTAAAATGAAAATAGAATTACATAAGAGAATGGAAGGAAGGGTTTTTTTGAGGACTTTATGAAGTTGTCTTGTAGCAGTTCCCTTCCTCTCTCTGGGATTCCCTTTCCTCAGTGATGAAATTCGGGGGCTGGTCTGAATCAATCTGAACTGCAAGCAGTAAAACACTTGAACATTCTGTGAGGAGGACTCATGATTGTTTGGGAAGCCAGACACTTTCTACAGTTTTTTGTCAAAGAAATTAGACCCACTGAATTTATTTTAAAACATAGACTTCCTGATGAAGTTTCTTTCACAGCTTACGATAAAAAATAAAAGTGTGTGTTTAGTGTTGGTGCCTGCATTCTCGAAGTCTTGGCACCCTCTGCTATCATTCACAGAAAGCTTATGAAACAAGGAGCTACGAAGTAGTACTGAAGACCAAATCAAGAAAACTTAGCATGAAGGTCAAAGGATATAAGCTCAGAAGAGTTAGGTTCGAGGCTCTGTCTTACTTCACAGTATCCACATTGCCATTGTTGACTCCTTAACTTTTTGTTTCAGTTTCTCCAGTGTTGAAGACATTTCTGTGATGTTTTAGTTTGTCCATGGTCTTAGTTTTCCCAACCATTTAGTAAGTATCAGTCACCATCTCATGAGCATTCTCGGTGTCATGAGATGGATAATCATGAAGATAACTTATATAATGCCTTGCACACTGGAAATAGAGAATTTTCAGGTGTACTGCTCATTTTGCTAGGTGTGTTATTAAATACAAACTGCCAGTGGTCTTCATTGTACAAGCTAGGATTTAAGAGCACTTAGAGAGATGCTTAGATGTAGGACACATCAAG
>CABHPH010157667.1:3168-30351 GCA_902168325.1 Peromyscus nudipes | reverse complement strand
ACACACACACACACACACACACACACACACACACACACACACACACAGTGCCAAGGCTTGAATTTGCAAGTCAAAGGTTCAGATCTATGTCCCTTACTAGGGAACAGTTCTTGTTCACTCAGAATTAACTCACCTAAGGTTGTGTGTCTTCCCTGGGCATGATAGCTATTTACTAGCTAATCTGATGGCACTAGACCTTGTCACCTCACCCTAGTCAGATTTACCCTGTAGGCTATCCCTGATACTGACCTCTGGGTCTGGGCCCAAGCCTCTGCTGCTGCACAGGAACTCAACTCAATACATGAACAATAAGAATGAGCTAGAAGAAGGAAGAAGAGGAAAAGTGGGCAGTAGGACAGGAGGCATATGTCTAGGTGGATCTCTGTGAGTTCGAGGCCAGCCTGGTCTCCAAAGCGAGTTCCAGGAAAGGTGCAAAGCTACACAGAGAAACCCTGTCTCAAAAAAACCAAAAAAAAAAAAAAAAAAAAAAGAAAAATGGACTAACAATTCAGGGAAGAGTGAATTAGATCTGAGTGGATCAATTGGACTGAAATTCACAATAAATGTGCTAAGCACAAAAGAAAAATAATCAGACAATACAGTGCATTATATATATATATGTTTAATAAAATAAATCCATGCATGTAAACAATAAAAGGCATTTGGTTCTAAGGAATTATTGGAATGAGCTAGGGAATGGGGGTGTATTACACTTTGAATCATATCTGATATCTGATTATAGTATAAATGACATATAGTGATTTGGAAGTGTTAATTCATGGAAATGGACTACTTATTACAATGTTTCCTGTTTCCCTTTCTGTCTGAAATATATAAATATATAAAACAGGCATAGAAAGATATGGCTGAGGCTCATAAGCCCCCATGTTTCAGCCACCACTGGACTCCTGGCACAGCTCATCTCTGCCTTTTTGAGTGATTAATTCTTTTGTCTCCAATCAAATAGTGTAGCTGATTGGTACATCAATGTACTAGACCTGCTACATTTTGTTTTAATAATTAATTCAATAACAAATGGAACATATACATACTAAAAATGCTTGATGGGAGTTTTCATGACAGCATTAAACTGCTTAGCAAATCCTGAAGCTTAAGGAAGAGGCCCTTCATGATAACTATGAGCTTGTCCTTCTCTACTAAATGCTCATCTGCCTCAAGTTTTCTCCCTATTTTTCCCCAGCCTTCCTTTCACCTTGTTCTTTTGTGTTGGTGCCTACTCTTTCCCTTCAATAGAGGCAGCTTCTCTGTCTAGGAAATTTTTATTCCCTAGTCACATGGTTTCTAGGCCTTCCCCACCTTGCATGCCTAGAGGAAGGAACTCATTTCTCACAGACTGAGAGTGTTTGAATTCATACAAGGATTATGCCTGATTCATCTCTCCATCTCCAAACCTATTTCCCAGGGCTGATGGTGAGAACCAACAAGGGTGTCTCCTTTTTAGCATAGAAGGCACCATGCCCTCTTAATGGCTATCGAACAATGGGTCAGAGTGGCCTGTGTTGGCCATTGTCACATTGCAGTGCGGAAACATTAGCTATGGGGTGACTTTGTGAGGCAGAAGATGGTATTACTCCTCATAGTAGGTCGCAGCAACCACAATCCTAGGGTCAAGCGGGACTACTCTGCTGCCATCAATCCTTGATCCTCAAGGGGCTTCCAGGGACTTCTAGAGATGTCACGGGCTGTGTCTGTGTATGGAGCAGACTTTCCCCCTTGGGAGACCTCTGCTTTAACAATGACAGCATTCACAGATGATTACTTATTTAGAGTTGTAAAAGCAGGGTCTCTCTATGTAGCTCTGGCTTCCCTAGAACTTACTGAATAGACCTGGCTGCCTTCTAACCTGTGCTAATCTCCCTTCCTCTACATTCTAAGTACTGGGATTATATGCACGAGCCACCATACCAGGTCCCAGAGTTCTCTGAAAGTTAGGATGAAAGAAAACTTGCTTGTGAAGCAACTTCTATGTGAGCCACAGCTGTGTCTGATGTGTTTATGAATATGAGCTCGTTAGTCAGGATGTTCCACAGATAGAGAGACCAAGGCTCAGAAAAGAGAGGAGGCTAGATTAGGATCTCATGCCTACAGAACAGGGGTAACCCAGGCCTGTCTAATAGATCCTTGTGCTTTTTCCACTCCTTCCTACTGGAGAGCTGTACTGTAAAATTCCGCTCCAGACTCTTGATTACATCTCCCTGGAAACTTACCCTAGACTTTTATGATCCAAGGCAAAGTGGTGAATGGCTATAAGGGAACAACAAATCTTCTTTAACCATCTCCAAAACTGTAAGCTGCTGCAACAACTTTCTGGATGGGAACAGCAGTTGGAGGATGGGATAAAACCTGCTTGGGTAATATCAGTAAGGATAACAGAGCAGAAAAGTCAGTGGTCACATGGAGAATGCTGGGAGCACCCTGAGAGGCAGAAGTTTCTACTCAGTGAGAGGCATTAACATTTCATGTTGAGTTTCCTTATCAGTCTAGACACTTTGATGTCATTTAGAGACATTTTCAGGTTATCAGCTTGGCAATCTTTTCCTGGAGGAAAGATATTTGGGGATTCCCAAAGCACAGGATGGAAGATCTCCTCTAGGTAGCAGATTTGACTAGCAAGCTTTTTGCCACTTATTTTTCTAGAAGGGTGTGTGTGTGTGTGTGTGTGTGTGTGTCTGTCTGTCTGTCTGTCTGTCTATATGTATTTCTGTCTCTGTTTCTGTCTATCTGTGTGTGTGTGTGTGTGTATCTATGTGTCTGTCTCTCTCTGTGTTTGTATCTGTGTGTGTCTTTGTCTGTCTGACTGTCTGTCTCTGTCTCTGTCTCTCTTTTTCTCTGTGTGTCTGTGTATTGTTCCTCAGTTCCCTCCTCTTTTTTTCTGTCCCCCAAAGGCAGAGTATTTTTTCTACCTTATGAGAAGCCCCACTGTATGAGTTTGTTTATAATCAGGAGTCCAACACATTCAAGAGCTCATAAAAAGTTGTCAGGTTGGTGCTCAAAATACTTAAGATACTCACCCGGCTCTAAGAAAAACACCTTACGGCTCTATAGATGCTATACCTCCATCCCATCAATGTGGCCACATGGAGGTAGAACATCTCCTAAAGGACATTTCTTCCATAGAACTTTCTTAAATCAGACTTTAGGGTTATTTAAGTTGAAAAATGCATGTATTATTTTCAAATATTTGTTTAATGATCACCTCTGTATAATTTTGTAACTGGAGCATAGCATTGGACAAATAACTATTGTATAAATAAATGAGTGACACACAGCCTGATCTCTTTATTCCAATGAAGTAAGTTTTTTTTTCCTCTGTGTTATCCTTGCTTTTAGCTTTGGTGTTGAGTTTCATAGCTAGAAGGGATCTTAGAGGATGTTTATTCTAAAACACTCATAACCCAGATGAGGGTAGTGAGTCAAATTAGTTCAGTTACCCCTGAGGTCCTCAAGAAGGTGCATAGCTATTCTTGTGTGTGTCCCTACCTATTATTGAAGCAGTAGCATTTTAAAAGCATTTTTTTATTGTTTCTGGGAGCTCTTTCAGAGTATCATGCCCTCTCTTCCTTCTGTGTCTTAGTACTAACCTTTTCATTTCCCTCTAACAACCTTCTTCTTTTACTCACCCACTTTTCTTCGTTTGTTCTATTTTTGTTGTTATTATTGCTGTTTTTCCATAGTTACGGGTTTTAGTACAAATGTCACATCCCCCAGGAATCTCCTATGTATGTTTACTCAACATGCAAGAAAACCTAGATGTCTCCTCTCACAGTATGCACTCCATTTTAAGGCACAGCATTGGAAATGATCAACGAATATTCTAGAATTTAAGGTTTTGTGTAGATCCTTGCTGCACCAATCTTAATTCACCCCGGTTTTCCCATTTCCTAGGCCAGAACTTAATGCTCAATAATAGCCTGACAATGAATGTGCTCTCAATCAGCAAGTTTATATCTTTTCCTTCATAGGACTAAAATGTCCCTGCTCCCGTTAGACTGATAAATATTCAAAAGTCTGGCTGCAGATAAAGGTAGGACTCGCCTGATATGGTAAATGTGTCTCTAAAGAAGTAAATTGAATTACTTTTAAATGTGCTAAGAAGATTGCTATTTAAAGGGTTCATTTAGTAGATCTTTTTATGAAGCAAAGGATGTGATTATAAAAGTAAGCATTGCTTATCCCTTTCAGCTTCTAAGTCTGCTGGAGCCAGCAGAGCCTCAAGGGGGTTGAATATGTCTGCTGTTGGTGAGGGGCAAGTGAGGAGCAGTTCTCACTGGATGTGGGGGGAGGAGACTAAACACAAAGTGAAAACGTTAACCTTAGTTTAATGAAAAGTGAAAGACAGATTCAGACCCCTGAATACAACTTTCAGACATAACTCTTCGAAGACTTCACATTCTTTTGCTTTGTGGAAATCTAGCATGGAGAAGTTGCCCCTAAAATTACTGTGTGATAAAATGTCAGGATTGGAAAGGAACTCTAACCCAATCTCTTATTGTATGACTAGGGAAATTAAGGTTCAGGTGGTAAATAACCTGGCCAGAGTGGAAAAAAAATATTGATAAACTAGACTACAAACAGACCTTAGGACTCAGACCGGTGCTCTGTCTATTGTGGACTGATTTCCTTGTTCTGAAGTTGACTAGTCCCAAGATTCAGATTCACTTATTATATGCAGTATCCTAGATGACAATACAAAACATCAGATCAAAGCATCTATAATTCAGTCTAAGCTCATATATAACATTTCAGTGACTTTAATTTATACTACTCTTGGATGCCTCAGTTTCCTTGACTTCGAAATAGAGAACCATAGTAGGACTGACCTTAAAGCGTGAGTATCTTTCTTATGAAGGAATGCCCACAGGAAACTTGGATGAAAGCCTGGGATTTAGAGACTCAGTAGTAATGATGATCATGATGATGGCAACAATGAATGAGGTTGGATTAAAACTCCCTTCCAATTCTGACATCCTGTCACACAATAATTTTAGGGACAACTTATCCATACTACATTTCCTCAAAGCAAAATAGCATGTTGTTTCAGAAGAACGATGTCAAAGAGCTATATTCAGAGGTCAGAATCTGTCTTTCAAGATGATGGTGAGGATGACGATGGTGGTGGTGGTGGTAATGATGGATCATCTCTCTCCTTGGTTATTTCCTCCCCTTCTTAGATAAAGGAGGTGCGTGTTTGTTTTCTCTACTCTGAAAACAGCCATGAGTAAGTATTGCTTGACACTTAACTCAAAATCTGAAAAACACTGAAATAACTCTCTAGAAGGTGGTTTTAACACTCAAATAGAATAGAAAAAAAAGTGCCACTTTTAAGCTTCTTAAAACTTAAATTGATGCTCATGTTCCCAATCTGATTGAGGCATTGTCTAGCTCCTGCATTAGAAAAAATACTGGAGAGATTTTTTTTGTTCATCTCTCTCCCAGATTTACCTTAAAAAATAAGCAAACCTTGAGGTGCCAAACTAAAAACATCGTCATCAGGAGGAGGAGGAGGAGGAGGAGGAGGAGGTGGAGCCGCTACTTATCAGTATTCTATAGATTTCAGTGCTTGCAAGGCTGATTTCTGACTGTGTTTGATTCTCTCTATGCCAGCCTTGAATAGATCTAGGACAGAGTACAAGTTTCCAAATGAGCCAGACTCTACACCCTGTGTAGTTCCCAGGTGAGTATACTCTTAAGACTGACATTTCTTATATCAAAATTTCATTTCTATCTCTATGAATTTTAAAGGATTTCTGCAGTTGGTTATTTCCCTATAAAACATTACATCACATGGTATGGACTGGGAGGAAATACCTCATATCACAAGATCATATTTGATATATTTGATCACATTTCATATTTGATCTTGTCCATGGTCATTTGCAAGAATACCAGAATGCATTGACATCATCTGTGATGAATGAGGTATATGTTTCCTCCTCGTATCTGGAAAACAGCATAGTTAACTCATTGACTCAGATGTTACCCACAGAACAGTGTGCCTGTCTTAGCTACTGTTCTATTGCTCCAAGGAAACATCATGGACAAGGCAACTTAGAAAAGAAATCATTTAATTATGGACTAACTTACAGTTTCAGAGGCTGTCCATAATCATCATGACAGAGAGTAAGGCCGTAGGCAGGACTGCATGGTGCCGAGAGCCTACATTTTATCTATAATTTGCAGGCAGAGAGAAAGACAGGGAGGGAAGAGAGAGAGAGAGAGAGAGAGAGAGAGAGAGAGAGAGAGAGAGAGAGAGAGAGAGAGAGAGAGAGAGACTAGAGAGAAACTAGGCCTGTCAAGGGCTTTTGAAACTTGAAAGCCCATCCTCAGTAGCATACTGCCTCCAACAAGGCTACACCACCTAATCCTTCCTAAACAGGTCTACCAACTGGAGACCAAGCACTCAAATACATGACGCCTATGAGAATATTCTCATCAAACCACCACAGTGTCCCAGGATGAGAAAGGCTTATCTATTGTCATGTTGTCACTGCTCACCAGGTTCAGCCCATGGCATTATCTCTGCTTGACACCTGGCACCTCCCAACATTTTCCTATGTTGTCCTTCCCTCCTCACACTGCTTCTCAGATCAGAGCTGGTCCCTCTGCTGTCTTCTAATTGCTGTTACTAATGCCACTTTGTTGTGGATTTGATTCCCCCTAGAGTTCTATAACAGGCAAGGGAAATGGGATTGTATGTTCCAGCAAGTCCACCTGTGGCTTGCAGCTCACTTTACATACAGGGCTCTTGTGCAGACTTTGTCTGAGACTTCTCTAAAAAATCCAAGGAGGCATCCAAATGCACAGAAAACAGCCCCGGTTGGCATCATTTTAAAATTTCCACTTTTCCTTTTCTATGCTTTCTTTCCCCTTCCTTTCTTTCCTTTCGTTTTCTAATTTTCAGAGGGACACAGAAATATTTTCAGAGATCTGTGTGACTCTAAGAAAAAGGTTGTGCAGAGTAAGGGTTCTGGAGATGTGGGAAAGTGGTCAACTTATGGCATATGCAGGCGTTTAAGCAAAATGAGGGCAAAATGGACACATGCAGAAATGCAGTTACTCTAAGAGAGAGAAGGCGGCTCGAGGGCATGAAAGCAAATGGTACCCATCACACATACACACCATGCAGCCTCTCCATGCCCAAACTTGTGCTTAGATCCCAGGAATTGAAAAAAAGGCAACTTCCAAACTTTTTATCTTTCCCCATTCCACCCCTCTTCTCTCCTTCCCTTGGGTGGGTACAGTAGGTTTGTTTTCCTTCCAGTTTTCTGAAGTCTAAACACATCAAACTCTTCCATGGGCCATTTCTTTGATAAGGCCATTCATTTGACAGTCTTGCTTTATTTCCAGGAAAACCCACATTCACTCCTTAAGGATGCATTCACTACTTAGAACAACAAAGATTTTGCTTGGCATTCCTCAGGCTAAGTAAACCGTTCCTCAGTCTTGTTTTCTTTCTATACAGTTCACCCTGCATTACAGTTTTCTATAAACAGCCTCAGGCCCCTTCACATGTTTTCAAGATCCATACTAATTGGGAGAGTCTCAGTGTTTTTCTTGCACATTCTTCACGTAGGGAAGAGATTGATGAGCATGTATCCATCCCCGAGGGTCAGATTTCAGCCCAGGTTGACGCACTTTGTCTTTCCTCTCAGGAAATGCTTCTTGTCAGGTCTACTTTCATGGAACCATGCCCAACACTGGATGAGCACAGCTCAAAGTGCTTGCTAGATGCAATGAACAAGTGCCAGCTCTGCTGAGGGCTTAAGAAAATGAGACCTCAAGGTTATATTTTAGTAATCTTTACTTCATTTGTGAACTTATTTTTGGACATAGTAAAAATCAATATATGCAGTGAGAGGAAGTGTATGACAGATGGCACCATATAATATAAAATTACATCAGGACAACGAGATCTGTGGAAATGTTTGCACAAGGGAATGAAGCTCCATCATTGCTTACGTTGAGTGTATCAGAAGAACCAGATGTATGGGGAGGGCGGTGTCTACCACTTGCATAATTTTTCTCATATTTTCTTTGGTCTTGCATGACTGTGTGGCTGTAGTGGTAGGTTGTAGAGAGAATACCTCAGTGCGCTGATGAAGGAAGAAAAAAAAGTATCATAATCCAAACCACATGAAATTTCTTCAGCTAGTATATAGACTTTGAACACATTCCTCTTTTAGGCAAAGTTATAAGAAGTGAGGTCCATGTTACTCATTATCAGCATCACCCACCAGAGTGGAGTATTTGATGTAATGGTGAGCCTACATTGGTTTAGCATATATCCTAGAATTGATAGTTCATGTTAGAGATCACTCTTAACTGTATATTCTCTAGGTCTTGATAAATATATAATGACATGTATCCACCATTATAATACTATACAAGGTGGTTTTACTTTCTTAAACACCCTGCATATTTCACCAATTACTTTATTCCTTTCCTCTAGTCCCCATTAACCATTAATCTTCCTGTTATCTCTGTGGGTTATCTTTCCCAGAATTTCATATAGCTGAAATCATATAGTACATAACCTCAAATTGGCTTCTTCTCAGTAACACACATTAAAGTTTTTTTCCATGTCTTTCTGTATTCTGATAGCTCTTTTTTAGGGCTGAATAATATTCCAATAGGCTAAATAGATCAGTTTACACACTTAATGATACTTTTTTTAAATTACATGATTGGTCATGATAAGCTACTATGCTAGGACAAATAATGCATAAGGCCCTACCTTTTAACTACATGAGATAACCTGGATCAAGTCACTTCATTTATTTTTCATTGACTCTATTTCTTGTGTAAACCGAAGTGTATGGACTGGGTGTCACCAGTAACCAAGCAACCCAGTGAAAAGTTCCATGGTCCATATGAGAGTGTAAGGTTAAAAGGAGTCTGTATTGGCACTAAGGATTAACAGGAGGAACAAATAACATTCTTTGGAGCTAAGGCCAGGGAAGAGACATGAAGAGGAATATGGAAGATTGACATTCTATAACTCAGCAAGCCTTCGTCCTAACCCTCATCCATTTTGGTATACCTCATGCTGGATCCCAGAAGAGAAGTTAAAAATAAATGTAAACTAAAATTTCAGGCTAAAAGCTTGCTCCTGAATTGGATACTGGTGTGGAGGTTATCAGGCTTGGGAAACAGCGGAACCAGATCAAACAGTTCTTTTCTCTACCAAACCCATGCTGCTGCTGCCTCCTATTCCGGCACACCCTCCCTCCCCATGTGTTGGCTTTCTTTATTCCAATGTGTCCTTCACACTATCTCCCAGTGGTGTTTCTGAAACTTAGGTCCAGTTGCCCAAATCTTTCTCCACACCTGCTCACAGCTTCAAAGCTGCAGTGGGCGGGCCTTGCCCCTGCTGGCACAGCTTTGGCTCACAAAGGGAAACACTCTTCCCATCTCTGCACCTTTGGAAAAGCTGTCTTCTGTGTGTGGGCGATTCCTCCTCCCTCCTCCTCTCTTTTCCCCACCTGTCTGACCCACTGCCATTCACCTTCTGCTGTGACTAAAACAGGACCTTTCCTCAAGCAGCTGCCCCTCACCCCTTCCTTCCAGGCAACTCTGCCTCTGGATCTGTCCTCTTCCTGCTTTACAGACCTTGTTTATTTGTGTCTCCCCCTTCCTGTTTGTCAGACACTCTCCAGCCTGGTTCAGAGTGGGTGACGGTAATGCTTTATGAGCGCATCAGCTTAGGTAAGTAAATGAGTCTGAGTTGTACAATGAGCCAATTTATCTTGATTGAAAATTAACAAACACAGTGGATTCCCCAAAGGAAATCTCTTTTTGAGGTATCCCTAAATACCAGGAATTCAGCCTTCAGGTCATGAACAAAGCCCAGCATATGTGTGGGGTTGATCGCTGCTGTTATTATCATGCTCACAAAATGCTGGGACCTCACAGAGCCAAGCTATCTGACTAGAGTAATAATGATTACGTACTACCAGGTTAAAAGGCTGCAAATAACTGCTTCACAGTGAGTATTAGCAGCCTCTTTCTTTATTTTTTATTTTACTTAGTATTTTTTACTTTCTTAACAATATAATTTCTTTTTTCCCATAATTTTAAA
The DNA here is from genome assembly GCA_902168325.1 of Peromyscus nudipes. Classification (NCBI taxonomy): domain Eukaryota; kingdom Metazoa; phylum Chordata; class Mammalia; order Rodentia; family Cricetidae; genus Peromyscus; species Peromyscus nudipes. The sequence goes on along the minus strand of CABHPH010157667.1, from coordinate 20,252 downwards.
AATTGATTCTTTGTGAATTTCACATCATGCACTCCAGCCTATCCATTTCCCAATCCTTCCATATCTGCCCTCCACTCTTTTAACCTTCCCCCAAAAGAAAACAGAAAATTAAAATTAAAAAAAAAGTCTCCCCATGGAAGCTGTGGTGTGTCACTCAGTATACCCTTTTGTTCAACCAGCTTTACTTACAAATGTTCATTGCAATGAGTCATTGGTCTGGTGTGAGGCCTCTGGCTTCTGCTGCAGCATGGATACTGGACCCTCACTGAGACTCTTCTCACATAGCCTGCTGTTGCCCTGAGTCATGGAGATCCTTTAACTTTGGTTCTGCAGGACCGGCCCCTTCATGCACTCCTGAAGCCTCCTTCCTAAAGGCTCATGGGAGGGTGCACATAAAGTGTCAGTGGTCTTCAGGTAACATTTTCAGAAGGATCCTGGTACTTGTATCAATCACTCTGACCCTGAATTTAATGGTCCCTGTTCTCTTCTCCCTCCCTTCTTACCTAATATAGAGATAAAATATGGATACGGGATGGACAAGAATAAGACATTTCTGGACCTCGTCTCTTACCTAAAGATGTCAACTTTCCTGATTCAAGCTTCCTCCTCAGACCCTGGGTTGGGCTGTGTTCCCTTAACTGTGTTCTTGAAGTATGGCACCCTTCTCTTTTCTAGATGTGTCCTATTATGTAAGACTGATTTATTGACACAAATTTGTACTTACTGCTTTCCTCCTCTGGTGGGGAATAAACAGTGTAAGGATTGGGCCACACTCCCAATAACTCAAGCAGGGTTGTGGCACATCAGCATAACTGACTGATTGAAGCGGTCCATGAAAGACGCTGATCATACATCATGTATACGCTGAAGTGCCCATATAAATATGGAATGCAAAGATGGAAATGGGAATTGGCTGGTGTAGAACCAGTTGTGCATGTGAATGTACACGTTTCTGCCCCATTCTGCCTATTAGATGCAATTCTTCATCCTAGCCTAGCCAATTCATAAGAGTATATTGCAAACACTTGCTAATATTCTTGACAAACATTTCTCAAATTACCCTACCTGCATTGAACATTTCCTAAGATTTACTTTGGGCTGGCTGTCTTATGAAAACAATAGATTGAAAAGGTATATTTTTCAGCTGCCTGGGTCCCTTTTGCTCCACTCATAGGAATCCTGAGTAAACAAGAAGAAAGGTTTGTCTGTGGCAGATTTCGTTTTCCTTGATGTTTGGCAGCAACAGGCAGGTAGGAGGAGTAGCAGGCAGTACACCCACCTTGTGTTAATGTCTGTGCTGGCTGGTTTTGTGTCAACTTGACACAGGCTGAGGCAATCTGAAAGGAGGGAGCTTCAGATGAGAAAATGCTCCATAAGATCAGCCTGTAGGGCATTTCTTAGTGATTGATGGGGGAGGGCCCAGCCCACTGTGGGTGGTGCCATCCATGGGCTGGTGGTTCTGGATTATATAAGAAAGCAGGCTGATGAGCAGCCATGATGATCAAGCCAGTTAAGACGCACTCCTCCATGGCCTCTGCATCAGCTCCTGCTTCCAGGTTGTCGCCCTGTTTGAGTTCCTGTCTTGACTTCCTTGGATGACAGACAGTGATATGGAAGTGTAAGCCAAATAAACCCTCTCTTCCCCAAGTTGCTTTGGTCATGGTGTTACAGCAATAGTTACTTCAAGTTGGTACAAGAATAGTAAGGTACTGCTGTGACAGACCTGATCATGTTGTTTTGGGGAGGATTGTGGAAGGACTTTGAATCTTTGGGCTAGAAAAGCCATTAAGTGTTGAGATCTCAGTGAGCTGTTCTCCATGAACTTGGAAAATAAGAATGTTGAGAGCAGTGTGGACCATGGAGGCCTGGCTTGTGAAGTTTCAGTGAGAAGTAAAGACTGCAGGGTCCTTTGTGTGAAGAACCTGTGTGTCTGGTTAGCTAGAGTTGAAGAATTGACCGTGGTGACTAGCAAGAGAACAGAACCACTGAAGTAAAACCTTTGTTCTGCTGGGACAATAAATGCTGGTCATCAGGGGCTGAAGAATCATCTGTGATTAAGAGACCAGCATCATTGAGGTGAAATCTTTTGGGAAGTACTTCCTGGGGGTCAGCACACAGAAGCCATGTTCCAGAAGCAGCCAAGGGCATACCTCATGGTAGCAGCCAAACTTAGTAGTGTAAGAACCACTCAGATGGTATTTGTTTTGAAGGCATGGCAGGGACATGGAGAGAAGCTGAGGCTTGGCACTGTGAAACAGGGCTGGAGTCCCCAAAGAGAGCCCAGGAGAGGCTATTGGTGATAGTGCAGCCCAGTTGCAGCAAGGGGCCCCAGCAGTTTGAGAGATACCAGAACTATGGGTTGACCAGCAAGAACAGCAACAGCCACGGAGTGGAGCCAGCTAAAGCCTAGAAGACAAACTGTGTGTGCTGCAGAGGGCAGAGCTGGAGAAGTGACCCAAAGCCCTTGGAGGAGCCCAGAAGATTGTGAGTGAATCCTGGACAATTAGGTATTACACTTTTGGAGTTCGGTTTTGCTTTGTTAAGATTGTGCCTGTGCCCTGATTCTTCCCTCTTGAAGTAAGAAAGTGTTTACTTTTGATTTTACACAAATCAAAAGAGCCCACCATTGAAAGACTTCAAATTTTGAAAGACTTTGAAAACCCTTTCCTTTCCAAGTTGCTTTGATCATGGTGTTGCATTACAGCAACAGCCACCCTAAGATACTGTCATCGTGCAGGTGTTGGGTCCCAGGTTCCATAGTCCTAGAAATGTTAGCGCTCTTCTGCAGTCCTTTCAGGTCAAGGTTCCTCGGGCATGGGGACTGCTGATGTGGCAGCTCCCAGATGGCACTAGATACATAGATTGCTCAACCTGCTGCCAGGTGCTAGTGTTACAACTTTGAGCCCTTGGCCCCAAATCATGATAGCTCTCTGGAACCCTTCCAGTAACCAGGGCACACGGTGTCTCTTCTCTGACTCCTGAGCATCCTTCATCCTTTAGTCTCAATTCCTTATCCTCTCTTGTCATTTTCTTCTTTAGCCACCATTTTTCCTGCCTTCACCTCTCTGAAGCCAAGACCGGAAGTTTCTTCTTCAGTTGTCAAACACCCAGCTACCTTTCTCCCTTCACAAATTATTGGTTCTGTTGTTGCAACTCCAGAAAAGCTAGCCATAGAGAGTCTCTCACTAAGTGACCAGAGCAGCCTCATTGTATAGGCCCCAAAGGACCACAGCCACTGAGGCTTGTGTTCGAATCAAGCATAGCCTTACTGCCTTAGCCACAGTCGAAGCAGTTTCTTTGCTAACTACCAAGAGAAGTGTTCTCTCACTCTTGTAGGTGGCAAAGGCTACAGGGTCATCTTGGGTTCCTGAGACTTGTCTCTAATAGTCCTGGTTAAGGCTGTGCCTTCAGGAGCTGGGGCAATCTGCAACCGTCACTGTACGTGTTCCTCAAGGCATTTGTGGAAGGTTCCAGGTGGCTGGCACTGGTATAAGAGTAGTCCAGCTGGCTTTTTGACTGGCACTCTTTGTGTTCAAGGCAGCCAGGATTGCAAAGGAGAGTCCAGCAACTGCTAATTGGGAAGTCAAATTGCTTCATCCCTCACAGTCTTTACTTATTTACAGGAAGGAGAACGTCAGAAAACATGCGCACAATAAGAACATAAAGAGCTTCATTAGCGCTGATGGCGATTTTAACAGTTTAACAGCATGTTAGCAGTGTTTAGCCATTTGTCCATGGCCCCAGGGAAAGACATGTTCCCCCATCTGTCTCACAAATACGCAGATTCATTTGGAATATGCTTTTTAAAAGTTACACATTTTTCCCTGAGAAAATGTAGACAAGCTCTGGAGAAGTGTGTGTTCTCTGCTCCTCAGCTGAGAGCCACCATTCCAGGCAACTGCTAAAGACCGGCTCCAAAGTCTTCAGAGAAATGGATCATTTCACGTGTCCTCGGCTTATTCTCAATGCCTAACTTAAAGTATAAAACCTTTTCCTTGGCTTGTGTATCAGCTAGGGTTTTCCAGAGAAACAGAATGAACACATATACACACAAACACACGCAGATGCAAAGAGAAATATTTTAAGAAACTGTGGATATGCTTATGGACCCTTGGCAAGTCTGAAATTTGTAGATGATCTGGCAATCAGGGATGAGCCAACATTGTAATCCAAGTTCAAAGGCTATCTTCAGCAGATTTCTCTCTTGCTCATAGGAGGTCAGATGTTTGTTCTTTTTGGCTTTCAGCTGATTAGATGGGACCCACTCAAATTATGGAGGGAAATGCTTCCCTCACAGTGCACAGATTTAAGTATTAATCTCATCTAAAAGCCTTCTCAATAGAACATCCAGATCACTTTTGGCTACATAATGAAACCAAGGCTGAGCCATGTAGACAACAGATACTAAATATTAGAGGCACTCTCTAAGTAACTCAGGATCTCAGGTCCTTCCAACAAACAAACAAACAAGCAAGCAAGCAAACAAACAAACAAATAAACCAATAAGCTGAATTTGATGCCTTTAAACTAAAATTATTCTATGTTCATGATTAAGACACCTGGGACCAGATTCCGGGACAAATATATTTCTATGCTTACACCCTTTGATGCCTGATACCTAACACATGACCTCAATGGGAACCATTAATGGTTTATGCGCGGGACATAGAAATTTGACTTTGAAAGAAGCTCACACATCCCTTTCTTCTTTTTAATGTCAGTTCATAACATCTTTCTGTAATAAATGAACAATGAATCCAATTTTAATTTTAGACACTTCCCAACTTTAGGGTTATCATTATTATTTCTGGACTTATATATAGATCATCAATTTTCACATGATTGAATGGCCTCTTGGGGTTAAAATCATGCTGTTCTATCCCAGAGTCTTACCAAAATATGGTTTTCCTGGAGTTGTGGTTTGTAGACCATCTCTCCAGGTATGCCACACATCTTTTTCTCTCTATGTATCTTGCATTTTAAGAAGTCCAGTCTATGACACATTGAAGACTATGTTACTTCTACTAAAGTACATACCTGGGGACTCTCCAAGGAAAGAAAAGTGATCAGTGATTAATAAAGGAGTGTTTGTCCATCATTAAAAAGAGACTGGAAGGGTGACTTTTAAACACAATAGCATTGTTGAATATTTGAACAATTTTCTCTCCACAGTGGCCACCTGGTAGCCTAGGACAGACCTATGGATGCAGATAACTTGGGGATCCAGGCAGAGAGGGCAGAGGATTGGCTGGGTGAGGTGTTAAATAAACTGAAAAAGAAAATTAAAAAAGTCACCTAAACCATCTCTACCTGGTGCCAGGTAGAAGGAGGAGGATAGAGCTTGTGGGAGTCTGCTGTAGTCCAGCTCCAAACTGCTCCCACCTTTCAAAGGGTTCTTGGGTGGAGAGAGGAATGAGGAACTATTAGGTAGAAAGATAAAGATGTGATAAGAAAGACAGAGACACAGGCTAACTTTGGGAGGGCCCTGGGCCAATACCCAGCCACCTGGAGCTTTATTCAAAAGAGCGTTTTATAATATGCCAAGGGGAGAGACCAAAGACCTCCCCCTCGCAAGATTAAAGCACACAGTACAGCCAAGTGTAGACCCTTCACAATACCTGGTAAACACACCCCTGGCCAAATCATCCTATTATGCAGCCCTGCTGGGTAAAGCAAGCTCAGATTCTCTTACACTGAGTAATTTGGGCTCCCACAAGAGCTGACAGCTCATTCAACTCCTAAATCTGGAGTCCTATAGCATATGTCATAATTTGGGAGCTGGTAATTGATTCAAATTGTTTAAAATGTTGAAAGAATCAGTAAATTTGGGCCATTGAGGTGGTCAGCAGGTAAAAACACTTGCTCTCAAGCCTGAGAGTTCAGTCTCTAGAATGCACTTGGTGGAGGGAGAGAACCAATTCTGAACTTTTGTTCACTCACTCCCACATGTGCATCCATATATATAACACCCAGAATAAATAAACATGTGTAAAAATAAAATAAACAATAAATCACATCAGCGGGTCAAGCCCCAGTCTACCAAGGGACATTTGTGGTCTCTACTTCTTCTCTTACAAAATTGAGATAATCTCTCTCTCTCTCTCTCTCTCTCTCTCTCTCTCTCTCTCTCTCTCTCACACACACACACACACACACACACACCCTTAAAGGTATGCTCATCCAGGATGCTATGTGTTGTTTCTCGTTTTCCACAGGGGTGGAAGGATGAGATGTATTAGCACAGGTAGATTCATTTTCAAAGAGATGAAACTGAAACTTTGGGAAACGATTGTTGTGCCCTTTCCAAGGCCCCAAATGAGACCCAGAAATGTGATTAAGTAATCAGTTTCTTTGCAAAATTTGTACAAAGGAAGGGTCAGAATGCCTTAGGATGCCAACCTACACTCACTTCTTGACCTTGGTAATTCCTGTACTATCACATGGCACTGTGATGATTAGGGCACCTTTTTGGAAACCTGGGTAGCAGGATCCAGCTTGCAATCATATTGTAGTCCCTACTGACATTTTGTATTAGATTTTTTTCCCCCACTGGCTGCTCTATGTCTATCAGTATCCTTGGCTTCTACCTACCAGATGCCAGTTGCAACCACACATCCTCCCCACAGTTGAGACAAAGTTTCTTAGGAAGATAACATTGGACCTTCCACTCCACTGAGAATGGTTGGGTTGATGGGAAGTTGATTTACGGATACGTTTAGCTTGCACTGAAATATAACTATGTGGGTATGGTTTCCACAGTTACCTGAACTTACCCTAGCATCCACTCAGATGGTCACATGACCAGGACACAAATGCCAGCACAGAAGCACCTGGAGTGGAGCCGAGAGAAACGTGGGCAGGCCCTGCTTCAGTCCTCTTTAGCTTCACATCTTGTGGCCTGTGTGTAAAGAAACTGCTGTAAACTGTCTTTGTCCTTACTTAAAATCTTAAACACTTTACATTACCACAGATGTGTTCTTATGCTTGAAGGAAGTTATCTAACTCATCAAGAATGACAATAAACTCTTAACAGCTGAGCTAGAGGAAAGACTGGCTTACTTTTTTTTCCACATTATTGAGAATATTGAAAAGTTGTTGTTTCATATAAAGGGAATCTGAAAGTCCATGTCTAAAACAATACTGGAAAAGGTACCAAACAGGAGTTCAAGTAATAATAATGTTATAGTATTTGTTACTTATTCTAAATTCTTTTTCCCTGTGTTACTTAAAAATCAAAGTACATTTGTGTATAAACAGTGATACAATTTAGAATTAAAGCATACAGTGAAAAAATAAACAAATCTCTCTGTTTTCAAATTCTGGCATGTTTGAGATTTAGGAAAAAGAAATCGGAAATTCCCAGTAATTCTCAGAACTTAAAAAAAATTATGATGTTTTAAATATACTTCTAAGACTCTTCACAATCTAATTTTGAATAGCTCAAAATAGTATAACATTTAGAAAGGACTGCAAGAAAGGGCAATTACAGAAGACAAAATGCTCACCAGTGAGCTCACATACATAGTGTATTCTGTGTAAGTCCTTGGGATGCCCTTCCAGAGTAATGAGTCTTCGATACTAAAGGTGTCCTTAAATGGGCAGTATCCACATGGATTCCATGGGGGGCTTCAACCTTAACAGGAGACCTGAGTTTTAAATTATGTTTTCATTTAATATTCCTGTACAATGGCATTCTTAGTAAGCACCACTAAATTATTATTATCTTTTGGTTTATCATGTCATTCAAAAATGCTCATTAGAACTGAGCATAGTGTCACACATCTTTAATCCCAATTTTTGGGAGGCAGAGACAACTGTATCTCTGTGAGTTCAAGGCCAGCCTGATCTACATAGTGAGTTTCAGGACAGCCAGAGCTAAATAGTGAGACCCTGTATCAAAACAACAATATCCATTTAGAACTTAGCCTTGTATCATACTACATATTTATGTGTATATGTACAAATATATGCACACACACAGGTGTATGTGTGAGTGTGTGTGTGTACATGGGTGTGTGTGTGTGAGAGAGAGAGAGAGAGGTTTGTCTTTTTTTGTACAGATGCATATCTTTTCCAAGTTATATAAACTTCAATCCTCTTAGTGATTTGCATCTGAATTTGAGATATCAAAGTGAGTTCTGAGAGAGATCAAGTATTTATAGAAGTCATTTCTGGAGAGAGCTGCTGTGAACACCAACCATCCCCACCCCATCCCCTTCATCACTAAGGTGAAAGAGGCTGCTCTTGTTTTACATCAAGGAAGAAGGGATGCAGCCACAGGACCACTCCAGGAGCCTGATCTTGACCCTGCACTCTAGAAACAGCTGTGCAGTATCTGACTCTCAGAAACCTAAATGAGAGAGGTGGGTTATGCTGGCTGTTCTGGCCACTGCCATGAAGAAGAGGTGACTGCACTAGGCTGTTAGTCCCTAGAGTGCTTATTCAGGCAGAAATGTAGAGTGTTTCTGATGAGCCAGATGTGTGCTGCTCAAAAGAGAGAGATCACATGAAGCACTTGTCAATCCTGCCTGGGACAGCTACTGGAAGACATAATAACAATTAAAAAAAGTAAATCCATATGGAGTGGTCTGAAATACTAGGGACTAAAATGCTACCCAAAGCCAAAAAAATATGCCATTGTACTACAGAAATTCCTGCTCAACCCAGAGAACCCCGAAGAACCCACAGGGATGTCAATGTAACACAGTGCCAACCTTTAAAAGCCAGAGTCATGTGTGCAGCAAGGTTAGATAAGAGATAGCTGCACCTCTGCTTCTCCTCCTGACCCAGCCTCTCCATACAAGAGTAGCTAGGTGGCTAGGATGCAGAAAGAAAAGGAAAGACACATACCTTTTTGCATTGGTAGACAGCTAGACTTTAGAGGTCACCTCAGAGACAATGTCACTTCCTCATAAAGGCCTGCTCATAGAGCTGATCCTCCTGGCTGGAAACCTTGATTTTGGGGTGGTTCTCATTTTGATTCATAAGGGTAGCTGGCTGTGCCTTCACTGTTTGTCTTAACGCCAATGTTCGATGCCAAATTCCTGCTTTCCTTCCAGAATTTTTGGCATGTTAAAGCAGGCTGTGCTCGTGTGCTAAGATTTCAGTAGAGACCCTTGTGCTGAACCTTTTAGAAGCCCCCTGACTGTCAAAAATTCACCTGTTCCGTCAAAGCTCATGGTCACATGAGAACTATCAAGTTTGTGTCTAATTTTTCAAGACTTTGCCCGTGGGTCTTTCCTCTTTGTCGACTTTGTTTTGTATCTTTTACTAAAAATAAATCACAGCTACAATCGCCGTCCTAGGCCCAGTCCTGTAGAAAGCTGTCAAAACTGGGGATGATTTTGGAGACTCCTCATAAAGGTCCAAACTGTGCGATACAGAGAAGTCTTGCTCTTGCAAAGCACGAAGCTGTGATCATTTCAGCATCTGATATCATTTCCGGCTTCTTCAAGTGTGAAGGAATGCCATGAGGCTAATCACATTTTAATTCAGAGATAACACAGCCAACCTCATGAAATGAGTGTAGTGCATCTAATACGAGGTCACAGAAACCAAAAATAAACATACACTCTGATGACAACCCACAAGACAGGCTTGTTTGGCTCATCAGTACCACATACACGCTTCTCCTGATTTCTCACAGTGACCATGGGTGACAGGAAGGGCAAAGATTAAAACAAAAAGAAACAACAACAACAACAACAACAACAAAACTCAAGGAACTCCATTTAGATACGAGTGAGGGGTCGAGTTGGGTTCTCTGATTCTGGGACCTGCCTGAACTTTCTTTATTTTGCCCCTGCAATTTGTTCCTTAACACAGAATTTTAGGCTCAACTGAAAATCCATTGTTCTGTTCTCAGAATAAAAATGCCTTCATTCCACCACAAATTTATGTTTCATTTCCATTACTCACGTGTCCTTTCAGATATTGACTTGTTGGGAGGAGGGAGTCTTTGTTTAAGTGAAATCCTCCCCCCCCAATGATCTTGGAACAAATTGACCCAGAATATTTAGCTTGTATCTCTACTATCCTGGGCTAAAAGAGCTCTAAACAGTGGCCTGAGCATACCTATGCTTACAGGGACTAGAGGATAATTCTGGACTGCCTGCGCATGACACAGAAATTCTCTAAAAGTTGATCAATACCTATAGAATTCAATGATCTTTCTGAAAATCCCAGCAATTATGGCCTCAACTAGATTAATTCAACAAGGTCCAAAAAAATAATCAACAAAATTTTCTCCAACTACCATCTCTTCCAGAATGAGATACTGATTTGCTGGCAGTGAGCCAGATGTGATGGATATGATAATGGATGTGGTTGATCTAAGGAGGTTCAGAGACTAGCGGAGGAAGATGATTGATACAGACTCAGATAGTGACTTCAGTTATGGTAGGAGCAGAAGACAGGGTGATCAGAAAGACTATTTACTCATGGCTGCTTAAGCATTCTCCACCTTGATACATGTGTATGAAAGTGTTGGACTGAAATCCACAACTTTGTTCATGAATTTAAAAAAGAAAAAGAAATGCTATGTGCTTTGGTACTTGAAGAAATTAATATGAAGATGGATTCTATAGGAGCCAGACATCATGAAAGATTGGGTTTGAGGCCTGGGAACACAAGATTCCTGTCACTGAAGAACTGTTTGGTTGTAGAAAGCATTTGAGAACTGGGTTGTAATCAACTCTATGTTTACCTTTTGGGACACTGACAATGTCCAGTTTGTCAATGTGCTAAGGGTTATAACAGCATATTTATATCATTCCATTTTATTCATTTTTATTTTTCTAGTGCTGAAGATTGAACCTTGGGTCTCAAACATGTTAGGAAGCACTGTATTGCCCAGAATTCTCAGCTCATAGGACTTGAAGGCTGATGTTCTTCCTATCCAGATCTAAGACTATTCAACATTCAAGCTAGCTGGAAGACTCTAATGCTTTTTCTTTTTCTTTTTCTTTTTCTTTTTTTCTTTTTTCTTTTCTGAGACAAGATATCTCTCTGTAACATCCCTAGCTGTCCTGGAACTCACCTAGCAGACCAGGCTGACCTTGAACTCCCAGAGACTTGCCTGCCTCTGCCTCTCCAGTCCTGGAATTAAAGGTGTGCACCACCATGTCTAGCTAAGGTACCTAATTCTTAACTAGTTAAATTTTATAATAATGATTGATTTTAAATATTTTGGCTTTAATGTATGCTAATTACTAAATTATTTTTAATAGCCTAACTAAATTATTACTAAAATACATTATAATAATAAAAATTAAGGAATACTAGCTTTATTTCTGATAAATGACATTATTTTAAACCCGTTTTTTGTTTGTTTTTCCAGTCTTACTCTGTAACCAAGATTGGTCCAGAATTAGCTATTTATCCCAGGCTGGCTTATAAATTTCAACAATCTTACTTTAACCACATGAGTGCTAAGATTATAGGCATGAGCCACCAAGCCTGGCTTAAACCTGACTTTTCAGATCATGAAAGACCAAGCCTAGACACTAATCACCTTTTGACATAATTGAACAAGGGTGTCTTAAATTAGTATTTTAAAAGTTAGGAGTATAAATTCTACTAATGCAATATAAGCAAATATTTGAAGCTGGGTTGTATCATTTGCAATTATTCTTTTGTGTATTTTTTGGTTTAGTGAAAGAAAAACAGAACTCATTTTAAAAAAACTCACATGATGAAGAGATAGGTTCCTTGTCTTATCTCTTTTTTTACTTCATAGTATTTCAATTAAGGATTTATTTCCAAGTTTACAATGAGCACCAAGCCTCGTCCCTTGCTTATGTCCTTTCAGACATACTGAATTTTAAGCATTTTTGAGATCCACCTAATTAAAAACTGTTAGCTTTCCTCTAACTCTAACAAAGTCTTTTGCTAGTGCTGTAGGACTTTGTTTTTCACTGTGTCTATCTACTGTCTCTACCCTACTTCCATTTCTCACCTGTTGAAAATCTACATAAGACCCACTATGTGGAAAGACAAGAATCTACAGTTTTAATGTGTGTGGGTCGGGGAGAGGGAGGGAGAGGAAGGGAGAGAGAGAGAGAGAGAGAGAGAGAGAGAGAGAGAGAGAGAGAGAGATGTTTTTATTCTAGTTAATGTTGGAAGCTTTTCTTGGTGAGGTACAAGGCATATTATAAGTTAGTATATAAAGAATGAAATCATAAACTCACAGATGAATGATGATGGTATTAGGATATGTTTGCAGCGTTATGATGACATTTTCATAAGTATATCCTTTTTCTCTTCAAACTGCCAAGTTGATCATTAAATATGAATTATTTTATATGTTAAACATACCTTTAAGAAGAAGGTAAAAATGATTCAGTGTTATAAATGGTCCATAACCACCAGAGTTATTAGAATAAGGAATGGTAGATATATTCTTTAACTTGGTGAAATAAGTGAATAACTTGGTCCAAGATACACAGGTTTATGACCACACTACAAAAGTCTTTGAATGAAATTCTTCTACATCAGAATAAAGCCCTGGTCTTGGAATCCAGCTAGGAATTATACCACTTCATACAGCATTCTGTCACCTGGGGGTTGGCTAGATCCTATTTATGGGCTGTTATAGACCTGCCTCAAGAAAGGTTTTCATCCAGTGACTGTTGGAATGTAGCAAAGAACAGAGGTGTTGTCAAACCTGCATAATTTGTGAAATTACTTTTTATTTTATTTTTGAGATAGGGTCTTACGTTTCCCTGGTTTGTCTCAAACTCCCTTTGAAACCAAGGATGATGTTGAACTACTCTGATTCTTCTGCTTCCAAATCTCAAGTGGTGGGATTACTGTTACACCCCCACACCTAGGTTATTATTATCTTAAACGATTTATTGATGGATATTTGAATATGTGACTAAATATGCTTAGAGGTTAGTGCTTGTGAAAACTGGGAAGTTGGTAACAGGCTGGAGAAAAGTCCTATTCTACTCACCAAATCCCACCACTGGAAGCCACTCATCTACAATGCATTCCTGAGTAATCCCATTGCCTACTGTCAGTGACGTTATGACCCTCACACTCATTTCTAGGAGTCAAAAATCCTAGCAGTCCAAGTACATGACAATAATCACAAACATTTTCCCAAAACAAACAAAAGAGAGAACTATATGATGTATGTGATGCAGACTGTCAAGTGAGCTATGAATTTTAAGATCAGTTAATGTAGTTATCCCTCAGCTTTAGACTGGTTGATTCCAGGACCTCCACAGATACCAAAATCTACCGACAGTCAAGTCTCTGGGATAAAATGGCATATCATTTGCATATTTCCATAGAACCCACACACACTCTTCTGTATATTTTTATTTTTAAAGAATTTATTTTTATATTTTTGTATGAGTATGTGACTATGCTACTTGGGTGGGAGTATACCTGGAGGCCAAAAAAGGGCTTCAGATATGCCAAAGCAGGAGTCAGAGTGGTTATGAGCAGCCTGATGTGAATGTTGGGAACCAAACTCGAATCTTTTGGGAGAGCAGTGTGCCTTATCATCCATGGGATCCCTCATCAGCCCCATTTTTATGTATTTTAAGTAGTCTCCAGGTTACTTATATTGTATAAAACAATGTAAATGCCGTGAATGGAATTTTTGCACTTTATTATTTAGGAAATGATTACTAGAAACAATCTTGTAAATGTTCAGAATAGATCATTTTTTTCTGAATATTTTTGACTGTTTGTTGTTTGAGTCCATGAATGTGAAACATCTGGCTCTGAGGGAACTCTACTTTATATCCAGGTACCAACTATCGTTCAAATAACTTAGATCCTAAATATGCAATTGTGTGTTGGCTGTTTAAAATTTAACACTTCATACCTATGTAAATATTATAGTGAATTGTCGTTATATATCCTATTCGGGTCATAAACCTGCCTAAGTATAATGAAAACAGAAACACCATTTCTAAAAAGACTAATCAGCTAATTTAAAAAAAAATCAGTAAAAGGCTCTAGTGACTTACTAAATAATAGGAAAGCATGTAAGTCTGTTTTTATACTTCAATAAGTTCTACACACTTTTATTAATTTTGTTATTGCACCAAAAAATGGGCTTCATTGTGACATTTTTCCATGTATATCATTATATTTGCTCAAATCATTTAAGTCTTAATGAAGAAATATAATTTCACTTGTCTGAATAACTGAATTCATTTATTTGATCAATGACCTTGGAGAAATACAGAGAACGGTATTTCCAAGGCAGATCCCTTGGCAAACTATTGAGAACACCTAACGTACACCAAATTTGATAGAAGACTTGGGCCCTTGTTATTTGACAGGCCTGTTCATGTAAAGCTTAAGGAGCTAGGTTGCTTGGATTTTCAGAAAAGTAACAATACAGGAACGCAAATAGGGGGTCTTCCACCAGCTGAATGAAATGTGAAGAAAGAAAGAGAGGAGCAAAGTCACAAAGGAACAAAGGGAGTGAGCATAGTCTAGTGATAACATGAACTTGGCTGAGACTAGAGGAGAATAGAACAACAATATGGTCCAAATATTCACCTTGTAAGGAGGAGGAAGCTACCATCAAAACCAAACCAAAAACCAAATAAACAACAAAATCTTCCTATAGAATAGACTTCACTCCTGTAGGTGGCATGGACTAGCTGAAGGCAGCTATTTGCTCTAAAGCATGGTATCTGGACCTTGAAGCCATGGGCAGTAGGATGCAATGGTTACCCCCTTTGAAGCCACTTCTATTGCTTGGGTCTGTAACCTAGAGACTGTCCGGATATCCATACGATTGACAGTACAGTTTCTCTGCTCTCCAAACCTCCATTTCACACCCAGGGATCTTAGCTTTTAGAGTAATTCCTTTAAAATGAACTCCAGCTGATGCAATCTTCTTGGAGCAACAATCATACAATACGAAAAAAAGGAAGAAAACAAGGTACATACAAACCCAACTTAAGAATGAGTATATTTGTTTCCAAAAAAAAAAAAAAACCAGCATTATGCTGTGGAGAGAAGGAAGCAACTCAATGGCTGAGTATTGGTTTTCTGCCAGGCATTCCACTTGAGATGTTGTTAATGCTTCTTTATTTAAAATTCTATGACAAAAGCACTGTTTTCCTCTGCCTTACAAGCAATGGGCCAGAGTAGCATGCATGTGTTCTCTGGAACACAGACAGCCTCTCCTAGCTTGGCTCCAAAGCTCAGGTTCTGTGCCATTATACAGGCTGCTCCTCAAGGCATTAAGTCATTTAGTTTATAAACAAAGGAGGATCACACCTAGGGGAGGGAGAGATGTGTCAGACTTAACCTCTGAAGACAGAAGAATCAGTCACTTTTTGGATTTGGCAAGTTGAATTGTGAAAGGGACGGCAATTGTCGATTGCTCCGTCACTGTTGCCAAATGTCACAGCCAGACAAAAGTTCCATCCAAATGACTCCAATGTGCCATAGAGATCGAGGCTGACCCTGTCAGAAGCTGGGCTGGGAATAAGTTCTCTTCCCGCACGCCCACAGTACCAGTTGTTATTGATATCAAAGGCACCATACAACTAGGGCAGCAGCATTCCAGCTGCCAAGCTCATGTGCTCATGTAACTCATAACAAAGATAATTCTGCACACACACACACTCCACATACAGAAGAAACTGCTAATGTTCAAAACAATCTACCAAATACATTTCAGGTTTGTAGCTGTACAGCTTTTACTTGAGCACAAAGAAAATCTCACCACACACATATTGATGGGAACCAGGTTTTATTTCTGCTTATTTATCGGTTTGTTTTCTGAGGAGAAGAAGAAAAAAAAAAGAAAGGATGAAAGAAAGCAAGCAGTTCATCCTCTTTCATCAAGGATAGTGATTATAGGAAATCAAATCCAAAGCTAATAATAGGAATTCATTGCTACAAGTGTATATTAAATAGTGCTCATTCTCTCAAGGAAGATGTATTAAGCACCTATTCTGTGCAAATCCTTCTGAGGATACAAATATGAATAGAGTAGGGATTGTGCCTTTGAGAATTCCCGACTGAAAAAGAGATGGAGAAATTTACACAAATAGCTCTAATAGTGGGTAGAAATGAAATCAGCATCATAAAAGAAGTAGGAGTAAAACAGTCGCCTGTGTGGTATACATTAAGTTTAAAAAGCAGTGCCTAGCCTTTGGGGTTCAAACTCTCCAAATTAGAATCCTGGCTAGGCCATCATTATGCTATTGAGATTAAATCATGCTGAAGATTAAATGCCTGCATATAAAATTATCCTGACAACACCTATTTGATCGTCTAGGACTTAAAGGGCATAGTGCATGCAGATTGCTTAACGGACAGCTAGGGAAGCATTGTTATTATGAAGAATAAAGCCACCCTTGTATGCTGAGACAATCAGGAAAAGTTTCACAACACAGATGTATATTTGGGAACTGGATGGAAGAAATGACAACATCAAGTCAGTTGAGATGCTTGAGTGCAGGGCACATTCATACAGGAAGCTGCCTAATGTAGAAGGTAAAAATGGTGGAAAGAGCAAAAAAAGATGGCTGCCTCCTGGACGACTGCATCATGACTTTAGATTAAATCAGATGTTATAGGAGACTTCAGACCAGGGGATCTGTGAATTCACACAGAGCCACAGGCCAAAACAAGTCTGTGCAGAATGCGCAGCTCTAAATGGAACATAGATGCCACACCCTCTCCTCCGAAGGCTCAGGGATCATGGAGGAAAAGGAGACAGAAAGAACATAGGAGCCAGACGTGGTGAATGACTGTAAGGCTACTGTCTTCTGGACACAACAGGGCAGTTGCACATATGAAGTCACAGTGGGTGTGACAGCATGCATAAGTCCTTCCCAAGCTCAAGCCAAATCAAATCACAGCATGGAGAGAGGAGGTGAGCATGGAGTCTCATACCTAGCCAAGGAGCTATGGCATTTGATAGCTTTTGAGTGAAGGAAGCTTTGCATAAGAGTGTGGCCCCTGGTAAGTTGGCCACACTCTGGTGGAAGGCCACACACCTAAGAATTTCTGGATAGCACAATTGTTCTTGATGTGCCTAATTAAAACAAGAAAGAAAGAAAGAAAGAAAGAAAGAAAGAAAGAAAGAAAGAAAG
>CABHPH010157666.1:7653-29816 GCA_902168325.1 Peromyscus nudipes | reverse complement strand
TGTGACCATGGCTTCATTAGGGGAAGGTGACCCCCTGGGGAGGTGGCAATTATGGTACAAAGCTGAGGGAGTTATGAAACAGAGAGCCAACAGAAAAGTCAACATTTGCAAAGATAACACCAGGCAGGAAGAAGGCTGTTACATTGTGGGAGCAGGTGGACAGTCGTGTGGTTGGAGCATAGCCAAAGGGTAAAGCGCAGCAAAGAGCAGTGTTTACAAGATGTGGTTAAAATCTTTTCAATGAAAAATACTGGTGAATCAGACCCTTAGTTTATGTGTTGGTGAACTAGAAATATTTTATGACTGTGTATTTGTCAGTTTTTGTTGCTGTGATAAAACACCATGACCCGGAGTGATTCAGTGAAAAAAGAGTTTATTCTGGCCTGTGGTTCCAGAGGGACAGTCCACAGTGATGAGGGTGGCATGGCAGCTGGCAGCCAAAGCAAAGAGCTGAGAGAACATAGCTCCATCCACACACAGGAAGCAGAAAGAGTAAACCCACAAGTAGGGTGAGACTGTAAACTCTCAAAGCCCTCCTCAATAATGTGCTTCCTCCAGCAAGTCTCCACCTTCTAAAGGCTCCACAACCTACCTAAACAGCCACCAACTGGGGACCAAGTGTTCAAATGTGTGAGTCTATGGGGGACATTTCTCAATCTTAACACCATAGTCTACAATGAAATTCTGTATAATTTAGCAATTTAATTTCATCGGAGTCTAAGGACATGCACTTATATTAAATTAAATTATATTATACCAAACCAAGCACATGTATATTCCTCTTAATTCATGGAGGGACTTATTAGTACTCAATTCTGGCTCCTACCACTCATTTTCCCCCTTTTGACCAATACTTAATTCTCTTGGCTTTAAACGATGTTCTTTTCTAGGCAACAAATAATTTACTAATACTGGTGCCTGCTCAATAGCTAGAATTAATGTATATTAAAATTCAGTCTCTTACCAGGTCCAGGGCTGCAGTGACCATGTGGAGCTGCTGGAGCATATTGGTCTAGGGGTAGAGTGGACCAAGAGACAAAAGCAGTGCTGGGGGCCAGGGAGTGATTTTGTGGAGTGTCTGGGGCAGAGGGATCTGAGGTGGGAAAAAGGTCTCTTACCAGGTCTGGAATGACTGAGTTTGGAGTCTATGAGTCTGGGGTGGGTTTAAACATGAATGTTTAAATATAACATTTTTATTTATTTGTGTGGGGGAATGTGTAGTGGTAGGTGTAAGTGTAGGTGCAGCTATGCATGTATGTGTGTGGGCATGGTACATGTAGAGACTAGAAGTCAAATTTAGGCATTGTTCTTTAGTAACTGTATGCCTACCTTATTTGAGACAGGGTCACTCAGTGGGACCTGTGGCCTTCTGATTGACTGAGGTTTGGTGGACAGCAAGGGCCAGGGATCTACCAGCCCTGTGATTACAAGCACATGCCACCACATGTGGTTTTTCACATATATGTGTTGAGGATCTAATCCAGGTTCTCATCTGTGTGTACAAATACTTTACCAACTGTATGGTTAACATGAGCTGTCAACTTGATACAACTTAGAGTTACCTGGGAAGAGAATCTTATAATGAGGGGTTGTTACATTGTGTTGGGCTGTGGGCATGTATGTATGGGATTGTCTTTATTAAGTAAATCAATGTGGGAAGACCCAGCTCACTGTGGACAGCACCATTCCCTAGGCAGGTATTGCTGAACTGTG
Source organism: Peromyscus nudipes (assembly GCA_902168325.1). Lineage (NCBI taxonomy): Eukaryota > Metazoa > Chordata > Mammalia > Rodentia > Cricetidae > Peromyscus > Peromyscus nudipes. The sequence goes on along the minus strand of CABHPH010157666.1, from coordinate 28,103 downwards.
TAAAGGTAGAGAAATCTAGCTAAGCACAAGCATATAAACAAATGAGCGTGTGTCCATTAATTTTTCCATGCTTTTGACTGTGGGTATGATGTGATGACTGGTTTTAAGTTCCTACTATGGTGACTTCCCTGTTCAACCACCATGACTTTCCTGTTACCTTAAATTGTGATATAGAACTGTGAGCTAACATAAGCCCTTTATCCCATGAGTTACTTTTTGTCAGAACATTTTATCAGAGCAACAGCAGTATAACTAGACCACTAACTGAGCTGTCTTCCTAGTCCACATACTTATTTTTTTATATGAGTTAATTTTGAACCTAGTGGAAAAAATGTAAGAATAGGATAAAGAACTTTCTCCTCCAATACTTTTGAGAGTAAAAGGCTGATGCAATTCAGAAATATTTACATGTGCTGTTCTTCCAAACAAGTATGTTCTCCTACATTAAAATCAGAAAATAAATATTGGTATATGACTATCATCTAGTCAGTCTTCAAGTTTGATTGATCACACATGACTTGTAGCTATGTTTCTTTGTTTCCTTGAGTTAGTTTTCTACAACTTCTATATTGAAACTCAATGCTGTTGGAAGTAATACCATTGAATTGTATTAGGTGGCAAGTGGGGTTGATGTATTCCATTGCTGGTCACCACAGTGGCGATGATGTCTGCCAAGTTTTCCACTGTCAAGGTACTCCTTACCCATTGTAATTAGAAAGGATTTACATGAGGTCCCTATTCTTTATTAACTTTCACCCAATTAGCTATAGCAACCATTGGTGCTTCATGGTTGGGTCTGTTATTTTTATGCCAGGTGAATTGTGATTCTTTAATTGTTTCATCCCATCTACATTTACTCACTAGCAATGGCACATTTGAAGGAAAAGTTTTTTTTACACTTATATATTCACTTATTAATTTATATCAGCAGAAAGTCATAAATTCCCATTTTTATCCAATAGATATAGTCTACTGTTCCAATTTTTTATTTCAATACTCACGCTGTCCATCATTTGGTCGGACATCTCTTTATATCAGTGAAACGCTCCCACCATTTTTGAGCACTTTTCTTTCCCAAATGTGTTCTAAGTTTGCATTATGCTTTCCCTGCTTCAGCCCTGGCAGCACCATTTTTCGAAGAAACATTTTCCCTCTGAGTAAAGAACATTTATGTTACTGGAATTTTTAGGGTAAACACTTGAGCTCCAGAAGCTCTGAAAGGTTCTAATTGACTACTCTTTCCCCATTATACCAATTAAAAAAACAAATAGTGATGAAGAGAAAGGGGATTTATTTAATACAACCATATTGGAAAGAGCAAATAAAGGGTCCAGTGCTGCCCAGGTCTATCTTTGGTGTAGCTGTAAGTTTCTCCGGTCCCACTGGGCCCTGCAGTCCTGTATTTCTCCAGTCCCACCCAGCCCCATGGTCCCACAGCCACTTATAAAATAATCACTCAAAGGCTTAATATTAATTGCAAATTATATGGCCTATGGATCAGGCTTATTGCTAGCTAGCTCTAATAACTTAATTCAACCCATTCCTATTAATCTATATGTTGCCATGTGGCCATGGGGTTACTGGTCTGCTGGCATCTAGTTGCTCCTCCAGTAGTGGGCTGACATCTCCTCAACTCCACCCTTCTTCCTTTTGTCTTCAGTTTGAATGTACAACCTAATCTTATCCTGCCCTGCCATAGGCCAATGCAGCTTTATTTATCAACCAATCAGAGCATCTCATATTCACAGCATATACAAAGACATCCCAGAGCACTTTGGTACTAAAATAATATATATGCTTAAGTAAAGGACAAAATGTATGCATAATGAAAAAGTCCTAGTCAGAGTGTGGCCCTGTCCATCACTGACACACCACTGCCTCAGCTACTATCTATCTTGTCTGTCCTACAACATGATTCCACAAGTTTTCAAGACTACATGAAGACTCTTCCTGGGAGGCAAGTTCCTCCTCTGGCTGGAACCAGGGCTTTAGCCTTCTCCCTTCCCCCACCATGGGATTCCTGGGGGAAACTATCATTCTATGGGGGTCTGTTTTGGTTACTTTTCTATTACTATAATAAGACACCATGACTAAGCCAACTTATAGAGGAAAGAGTTTATTGAGGGCTTACAGTTTCAGAGGTCTGGAGTCCATGACCACAGTGGTGGGGAGCACAGCAGCAGGCAGGCAGGTGGGCAGGATTTTACTGGAGCAGCAGCTGAGAGCTTGCAAACTAATCTACAAGCATGAGGAAGAGAGAGCTAACTGGGAAGGAGTGGTGTGGGCTTCTGAAACCTCAAAGCTCGCTCCCAGTGACATACCTTCTCCAACAAGGCCATACCTCCTAATCTTTCCCAAACAGTTTCACCAACTGGGAACCAAGTATTCGAACACATGAGCCTTTGGAGTATCTTCTCATTCAAAGCACTGCAGGGTCTGTTGTTTCAGTAGTCAGGTAGCCCAAGGGAAGGACACAGTAGTCGCTTTTTAGACTAGCTCCTCTCTTGCCAGGGCAGTTACAAGATATTACAAAATATCACGAGTCAAGTCTTGGATCTAGTTACTACTATTGCGCCTAGGCCCACCTAACTATCTATCCATCTGTCTATCCATCCATCTATTTATCAATCTATCAATTATCTTCTATATTTTTACCATCTATCTCTATATTTGCTTGAAAATCCATCTGTGCTGATACCCATGAATTTCACTGATGCTTCCAATTCCAACCTTCTTATGTTTGCCACTCATTTCTCCAGTGGTGGGGAAGCTGGCTCCCAGTAGGTTTCCTGCACCATCAGTCTTAGCTTTACATGCCCCATCTCTCAATGATGTTATTGATTTCACTCCTTGACCTTGAAGAGCCACACATTTTATTCAGCCTTACCTAAAGACTTTTGAACCGAAAGAAGTAAGTCTTTTTCAAAATTACACTGATGACAACATTTTATTTCCTTAAATTTCTTGACATTGCATTTCTAATTCTTTTCTCTGCTTCTCTGACCATTTTAAACTTTCATATTTATTGGTAAATTTCTCTTGCTCTATTTTCCTGGTTGCAAATGATCCTATTAGATGACCTATTCACTCTGCTTCAGCATGACTCATTTCTACACAGTGCTTATAACTTTTTACTGAGTAATTTCTCAGTGAAGATTGTTTACCACAGAAGAGCCAGTATCCTAGGTTTGGAATTGTCCCTGTGGAGTCATTCCTAGAGAATGACTGTATATTGGCCTCTTCCAGGGATTTTGAGCTTTACTGATTTAGATAAATGAGTCCACTAATTTCTCATGTTAGGATTTCCACACCCAAAGAAAAGATCCTTGTGCCCCTAAGTGACAGGGGACATTTAATGTTAAACTTTGGTACAAATGATGTTATTTCCAATCTTCAACTCATGTTCATAGCTAACTCCCTTGCAGATTCTGATGCTGGCCAGCACAACTCATAGAATAGAATGGAAAGCCCTTTGTGTAGATCTTCAATTAATTCTGTTTATTTCTGACTTTCCTAGACATGATTTCTGCCCATCTCCTAACTTCTATTACATTCCAGCTTCCAACCCTTAGTCTATGTTGATTCTAATAGTTCTGTTAAAAGGAAGATTTCCTTATTCCTATTCTCAAGACTTTTAGGGGTCTTTATGTTCATGGAACCTGATAATTTCCCTGATTAGTTTTGCATTTGTCTATAAATTTATTAACTTTTTGATTTTTAAATTATATTTCCTTAAAAGGCTTAGTTGTTTCTTGTTTGTTTGTTTGTTTGTTTGTTTTTGGTTTTTTTTTCAAGACAGGGTTTCTCTGTGTAGCTTTGCGCCTTTCCTGGATCTCGCTCTGTAGACCAGGCTGGCCTCGAGCTCACAAAGATCCGCCTGGCTTGCCTCCCAAGTGCTGGGATTAAAGGCGAAAAGGCTTAGTTTTAATGAGATAAATTTGTATTGTTTCCCATAATGAAAATGTAGGTGACTTAAATGTTTTAATAGTTGAATGTTGAGATAAATTCTCACATAGTTAATATGAAATAATTTTTAACTGTCACATCAATGTGGCTGAAATGTAATAAAGAAGATGACTGGAGTATAATAAAGAAGATGAGAAATACTGATGATAGAATAAATTTTAGGATGCTGTGAAAAAAATTAAAAATGTATATAGAAATGTGAGACTGTGTTAAATATTAAGAATATTTCTTGCTGGGTGGTGGTGGCGGCGACGGCGGACGCCTTTAGTCCAAGCACTCAGAAGGCAGAGGCAGGTGGATCTCTGTGAGTTCGAGGCCAGCCTGGTCTACACAGTGAGTTCCAGGACAGGCTCCAAAGCTACACAGAGAAACCCTAGCTCGAAAAACAAAAACAAAAAATCAAAAGAATACTTCTCTTTGGTTTGTACATTTTTATTAAGTTGATTTATATTCTGTAGAGATATAAGAAAATGAACTTTGACAAAAATTCCTGTATCATAGAAATCCTCAAATAATAAATAATAATAGTATCAGTGAAGGTTTATAAGTCTGGGAACTAAGGAAACCCAATCAGTTAAAATTGTGTTTTGAGAACAATTGATTTTTGTCTTTTAACATTTATATTGTTTTCCCAACACAAAATGAAAGAAATACAGACTGGTCAAGAGCTAGACAACTCTATATGCTCCCACACTGGCTAGACTTCGAAAGCAAAACCAGTTTCTATGAGATTGAACTGGGAAAGGTTCCTTTGTTCATAGGACTGAATCAAATATTCTAATTATGGTGATAGCAATTTGACTTCAAACCTGTTACAAGCAACCTCAAAGGGATTTTAACAATTACATTTGAATATTAATAAGAAGTTACGTCTAAATAATTTTTTTAAAACTTAGGCAGGTTTTTGTTTCTTTGATGCCTCTGTGTTTATATTTTCAATTTATTACTATTATTATTATTATTATTACTATTATTATTATTATTTTGCTTTGTTTCGTATTGTTGAGACAGAGTCTCTACATAGCCCTTACTGTCTTAGAGCTCACTATAGAGACCAGTCTGGCTTTGAACTCTCGGAGATCTGCTTATCTCTGCCTCCCGAGTGTTGGGATTAAGGGCATGTACTAACATGCCCTGTGTTAAATTTTTATTCTTATTAATGGATGAGATCTACATGAACAGACTGGACGGTCTTAACACGTTCCTACACTGATGGATGGCCACCTTCTCTTGGCTTCCTTGTGGTTTGGCACTTGAAATCCCTTCGTTTTTCTCAGTCCCAGTGAATAAAATAATCTTGGTTTTCTTGTCATTTTCTTCATTTAAAAAAAAAATTATTCTTGTTGTAAGACAAAAGCTGAGTACGTGAACTAATGTATATATTTGTGTTTATATGAATGTGTATAGTAACCAATAAAAAGGATATATTTAAATTCTGTTTGTATGTTGGACATACTGGTACATGCTTCTAACCCAGCTTTTCTGGAGGTTAAACAAGAGGAGCACAAGATCAAGGCCTGCCTGGGCTACATGCCAAGTTAAAGGCTAGCCTCAGCAATTTAGGGAGACCTTGACCAAATGGAAAAGGTGGGGAGGCTGGCCACAGAACTGGTGGAACACTTTCCTAGCTTTCATAAGCCCTAGCTTCAACCCCTAAAGCCCCCCAAAGAAAGAAATCTGTGTGATTGAAAGTTCAAGAGCTGTGTTTAATCTGTGAGAACACTGAGGAGATGAGGGAAGAATAATTCTGAGTGGTACCCTTTATGAAAAGAAAAAAAATCAAAACACTTGTGTGTATGTGTCTGATGCACACTCAGATGTGTGTGGAAGTAAGCACCCACACACACCAGCACAAAGGCCAAAGGAAGACTCTGGTTTCCACCTCTACCACTCTGTCTCCTTATTCCTTTGAGATGGTTTCTAACTGAACTTGGAGCTGGGCTGGCTGCCTGCAAGCCCTGGTGAGTCTCTGTCTTGAGCCCCCTAGCACTGGGGATAAGGCATGTGTTTGGTTGCACCTGGCTTTTGTGTACATTTTGAGGATCTGATCTGGGGTCTTCATGCTTGTGGGGCAAGTGTTCATACCCACTGAGCAGCTCCCTGGTGCCAGTTACTATCTTGTGCATGAATCTAGAAGCAGATTTTATAACCCACTAAAATTTCTAGCACTTCACGGTCACTTGAGTACCTGGTGTGTTTATTTGCCTATTTAACTGATAATCCTGTCATCTTCCTGGGAAATGTTCACAACTGTAACTGATACTTCCTACATTGGGTTCTTCTAAATTGACTACACTTCTCTAAGAATTTGCAACAGTTAATTCAATGATTTTTCTGCTCCTTTCAATTTATCCATGCCTACACTCTTTCTCTATCTTCATTATAGTTTATTTTCATAGCTTTTCATCTTTATTTTTACAACTAGAAAATATTAAATTTACATGGGAGGTAATAAGACCCAGAAAGGGGATGGATCCAGATGGGAGAGGGAGGGAGGAAGAATTGGAGGAGCCCCAGGGGTACTGTGCAGATTACAGCCTCTCTTTTACACAACTGGTTGTGGCCACAACATACCCATGGAAACCCTGGGAATATTCTGTTTTATCTTTCATTAGATTTGACAGTAGGATCACAACATTTTCATAGGCTTTGGTGACTGTTGTGCTTAAATCCAGCCCTAACCTTGTTATTCTGCTCTTACAGCATCTACCTGAGTGAGTGTAACTTTCCTGAATCACTAGGTGATCATGAGTGGAGGATTCCTTTGGGTGATTAGAAGAAAGATGTAGCCACACGAATCTTGAGATCTTGAAGGATTCTTCTTTTTTGTTTTCCTTTTATTGAAGATAGATTTTTTTCTCACGTAATATATCTTGATTATGGTTCCCCCTTCCTCTACTCCTCCCAATTCCTCCCACCTTCTCCTCCTATCTGGATTCACCCCCTTTCTGTGTCTCATTAGAAAACAAACATACTTCTAAGGGATAATAATAAAATAGAAAATAATAAGATAAAACAAAATCAACACATTGGAATTGGACAAGACAAACAAACAGAAGGAGAAGAGCCCAAGAAAAGGCACAAGAAAGAGAGACCCACTCATTAACACACTCAAGACTCCCGTAAAACACTAAACTGGAAGCCATAATATATACACAGAGGACCTGTAGGGTAAAAAGAGAGAAGAAAAATAAAATAAAATAATAAAAAAAATGATACGATGTTTTAAAAGAAAAGAAAAGAAAGGAAATGAAAAAAAGAAAAGAAAAGAAAGATCTGAAATGACACTGTAAGACAAGGAACCTCAAAATATGCTGTTAAGTTGGTGTTCTATTGGCCATCTGCTGCTGGTATGCAGACTACCCTTAGGAGTAGTTTGTTTATCCAGTGAGACTTCCTTTGAGGAACGTAATTTTCATTTGCAAGTGGTTATCAACTGGAGATTCTTTCCGGGTTAAGAATGGGAATGTGCATCCACTGTTCCTTTCATCTCTAGGATCCCATCTGGTGCAGAACCCTGCAGACCCCATGCATTTTGCTCCAATCTTTGTGAGCTCATGTGTCCGAAACCTGTTGATTTAGAAGGTCTTTTATTATTGTCCTCAGTCCCCTCTGGCTTTTACACGCTTTCTGCCTCCTCTTCAGGAAGGTTCCCTAAGCCTAAGAGAAAGGTTTTGATAGACACATGCCTTTTAGAGTTGAGTGTTCCAATATCTCTTACTCTCTGCACAATGTCTGGCTGTGCGTCTCTGTATTTGTTCCCATCTGCTTCAAGAGCAAGCTTTTCTGGTGATAACTGAGCAAGGTATTGATCTGAGTGTAGCAGAATGTCATTTGGAGTCATTTCATTATTCCTTTTTTTCTTCTTTTTCCCCTATTTCTTTCTTTTTAGAACAGTAGTATTGGTTCTGCCCTAGCTATCTAGTCTCAGGTTCATCCAAGAAGTATTGGGTATGGGGTCCATCTCCTGGGGTGGGCCTTAAGTCAAATCAGATATTGGCTGGTCACTCACACAAGGTTTGTGCTACCATTGCCCAGGCATATCTTTCAGGCAGGACACCTTGTAGATCAAAGGGGTTCTGGTTGGGATTGTGTTTACATTTCTCCTTTGGTAGTCTGCAGAGTACCTTTCTGTGCCAAAGATGCTAGAAAGAAGAGGCTCTGTGTAGGCACCAGCTCAACATTTTCAATGAATTGTGTGGTGTTGTCTTCAGCAATGGGGCATTTGTGAGAGCAACCTATATACTGGCTTGTTTAGGGATTCCCATGGAACCCCTTTGACCAACAACTTAATTAGATGTAACCCAACCTTGAGACTGGAATCTTGATTTGGTGACAAGAAATGACCAGTTGGGCCTCTGTCTCCCCAGTTTTTGGCAATTTCATTTAGATTGCCTTCATATGTGTTTTAGGAAGCTTCTAGTGTATTAGGTTTCGATTCTACCCCAAAATGGCCCTTACTTTTAGCTATCTCTCTCCATATTTCCTCCTTCGTTCCTCTCTCCCTTCTCACTCCCACTTAATCCATTCCTTCTAGCCCCACCCCTATCCATTTACTACTATTTTCATATACTAGAGAGATCTATGTGTCACCTCTAGTCCCTTACTCTGCTCTTAACCTGTATGGTTCTATGGATTGTAGCTTGCTTATTATTGACATAACAGGTAATATTCACAGATAAATGAATAAATACCATATTTGTCTTTCTGGGTCTGGATTACCACACTCAGGATGTTTTTTTTTCTAGTTCCATCCATTTACCTGCAAATTTCATGATTTCATTGTTTTAACACCTGAGTAATACTCCACTGTGTAAATGTGCCACATTTTGTTTACCCATTTTTCTGTTAAGGAACATCTAGGTAGCTTCCAATTTCTGAGTATTATGAATGCAGCAGTGGTGAATGTGGTTGAGCAAGTGTCTGTGTGATAGAATGTGCCCAAGAGTGGTATAGCCAGATCTTGAGGTAGATGGATTTCCATCTTCCTGAGGAACTACCACACTGATTTTCATAGTGACTGTACAAGTTTACACTCCCACCAGTAATGGATGAGTGTTTCCCTTACTCCACATCCTGAGCTTTCACTTGTTTTACTGATCTTGGCTATTTTGACAGGAATAAAATAAAATCTTATAGTTTTGATTTACATTTCCATGATATGTTGTGGGAATTCACTCTGCCACAGATATTGAGGGTATCTGGCTCAATAGAGATGTGGGTTTTTTTTCTGGGTACATGACTGCTTAAAACTGAGGAGGGAGTGTGTGATCTTGCCCTCTTGGAGTGGTCGGAAACCTGATGGCTAGTTCCATTCACCTCCAGGCAGAATAGAGGATAATGATGGCTGTTTACTTTCTGCTGTATCCATGAGTATATTTCTCCCCATTTTATATCTTAATAAATCCTTGATACTGTTTAACACTCTTGTGTATTCGTTTAACAGGTGACAACCCACATGGGCCCTTGGAATTCTCTTATATTTCTTATTAAAAAGAAATCTGGAAAATGGAGAATGCTGACAGATCTGAGAGCCACAAATAAAATGATTCAGCTGATGGGCTCTCTACAGCCTGGAATGCCTTTGCATTCTCTGTTTCCTAAAGAATGGCCTATTATAATTATTGACTTAAAAGACTTTCTTCACTATACCTCTACAAGATAAGGATAGGGAAAAATCTGCCTTCACAATACCTACTTATAATAATTCTCAGTCTGTTAAGAGATATCAATGGAAGGTTCTCACACAGGGAATGTTAAATAGCCCCACCCTGTGCCAATATTTTATGCAAAAACTATTGGAAATAATTTATGTACCATTTCCACAATCTATAACTTACTATTATATGGACAATATCTTATTAGCTGATTTGAAAGTAGATACTTTAGAGAAAATGTTCAAAGAAATAAAGAGAGTTTTACCTTGCTGCGGATTACAAATTGCTCCTGAAAAAATACAAAGAGGAGATTCTATTAAGTACTTAGGATATAAAATAGGTCTACAAAAAAATTAGACCCCAAAAGGTACAAATCAGGAGAGATCAATGGTGGACGCTTAATGACTTTCAAAGATTGCTAGGAGACATTTCCAATTTATGGCCCACCATTGGGATAACTCCTGATGAACTGAGTAATTTGTTTAGTACCCTAGATGAGGACAAGGACATAAATAGTCCAGGAGAATTATCAGCTGAAGCTGAGAGAGAATTGACTTTGGTGGAAAAGAAATTGTAAAATGCACAAGTGGATCCTGTGGATCCAGAGCTTAACTGCATTCTGGTTATATTACCTCTAGGCAAAAATCTAGGGATTTTGATGCAGAGGGAAGATATTATATTGGAATGGATATTTCTACCATATAAACAGAGTAAAAAAAATTAAAGACATATGTGGAAAAAATTTCTGATTTGATTTTAAAAGGAAAAATAAGACTTCATCAATTGACAGGAATGAACCCAACAGAAATTGTAGTGCTATTAACTAATGGGGAAATCTCCTCTTTGTGGAAAGATAATGAATATTGACAAAGAGCTTGAGATAATTTTTTGGGAGAGATTAACAACAGTTATCCCCAAAGCGAGAAAATTAAATTCATAAAAAGAACCAGTTGGGTCCTTCTGCACATTGTACAGAGAACACTGATCTCTGGAGTCCCTACGTTCTATACTGATGCAAATAAATCAGAAAAGGCAAGATATCAATCAGGAAATTTAAGTAAAATAGCTCAAAGCCCTTATGATTCTGTACAAAAGTCAAATTGTATGCCATTCTTATGGTACTAATGAACTTTACAGAACCTCTTAATATAGTTATGACTCTCAATTTGCAGAAGAGTTGTTTTACATCATGAAACTGCTAAATTTATTCCTGATAAAACAGAATTAACTTTGCTATTTATACAATTATAGGAAATAATCAGGAATAGGAATCACACTATATATATAACACACATCAGATTCCATACACGTCTGCCAGGTCCTCTAGCAAAAGGTAATGACAAAATTGATCAGTTATTAATAGGAAATGTACTGAAGGCCTCAGAATTTCATAAAAACACCATGTAAATAGCAAAGGTTTAAAAAAGGATTTTTCCAACACTTGGCAAAAAGCCAAGAAAATTATTTTTAAAAAAAAGTCCTATTTGTTCCTTCTATACCCAAACTTCACTACCTGCAGGAAGTAATTCTATAGGTATACAAAGAAATGAAATTTGGCAAATGGATGTGTTTCATTTTACATAATTTGGAAAATTAAAGTATGTACACCATACAATAGATATGTTTTCAGGATTTCAGTGGGCAATTGCCTTGAGTTCTGAAAAGGCTGATTCTACAATTACATATCTATTAGAAGTCATGACCACAATGGGTAAACCTGTGCAAATTAAGACTGACAATGCTCTAGCATATGTCTCTAGTAAAATGAAACAATTTATAATACAAAGCATATTACAGGTATACTACACAATTCTACAGGACAAGTGGTTGTAGAAAGATCTAATTGCACTTTAAAATAAATGCTTAATAAACAGAAAGGGGGAACAAAAACTCCCAAAGATACATTGCGTAATGCCTTATTAACCTTGAATTTTCTTAATGCTAATGAGAAAAGAACAACAGCTGCAGAGAAACATTGGACAATATAAAAAAAATACTGAGTTAAATCAGCCTATGCACTTTAAAGATATGTTGACCTCAGAATGGAAACCAGGATATGTGTTAAGTTGGGGAAGGGGTTTTGCTTTTGTTCCCACAGGAGAAGAACAGCAATGGATACCATCAAAATTAATAAACATTCAATTCAAACAGAAGACTTTTAGTAAGGAGAAATGATAGTTCATCCACCAATATGACAATTCTACAAGTTGTAAGGAAAACTCACCAAACAAGAGTCAGGTCAGGATTCTGTTTTTATCTTTACAGGAAAAGAGAAATACCCATCCTCAAGAAATAAAAAGACCTTGGATATCTAGACTTCTAAAAAAGAAGGGAAAACTTCTAGAAAACATTACCAAGCAAAGAAAAATCTGACCTAATGATACCAATATTCTCTACAAGGTAAAAATCTCACTACCTAAGCATCCATATCTCTTTACTTCTAAGAAAAACCAAAAATCTAGGGACTATTGTTGTCAAAATTCTATTCTCCCCATACTTATTCTTGAATCTTTGGAAACTTTATTTAGATATAATGCTATCCTAAAATTTAAACTTTCCATTTTGATATTAATAATGCTTAAGTTTTCCACAATGAACAATACATTTTCCTAACAATGATCTCTGAAGTCTCCAGAAGGAAGATGGGGCCCCACAACAATGATTCTATCTGGTTTGTAATGATGCCACTGAGCCAATAAACATCACTCAAAAATCAGTGTTGACAGACTACAAACTGTTCAGGACAATTACAAGGTGGCTAGTTGAGATGGTCCACCATCTTACACCTCTATCCAGAACTTCAGATAAGCTTTACCTATTCCTCTGAGACTGGCTACAAATGCTATAGATAGTCTAATGAGACTTAGCCATTGTTTTAGTTTTTTACAGGATCCCACAGAGATACTGTTGCCCCTAGACATCAGGAAGCAATTCTAAGAAAACAATGCCCTCTATCCCAACAGGTTTTTGTTTTCTCAGGTCTATGGACAATTGTCATCTGTAAGGGGTTGGCTGTAAGTTGTAATAGGGTTGGAGATAGACTTAGGAATTTCTTTGGGGAAAGAAAAAGGGGGAATAGATAGGACAGGATAATAAGGTAAATTACTTGTATCTACTTGTAAACTAATTTAGCAACTATCAGCTTTAGATAGTTTATACTAATATGGATTCTTATATATTGATACAAATGTAAAATTATTTTTCTATTCCTGTTTAAGATAATTTGTATACTGCTACAAAAACAAAACTATATTTGTCATATTGTACATATGTTCCTGCTCCTGTTTAAAATATTTTTTCATATTGATACAAATGTAAAATTATATTTCTCATACTGTATATATGTTCTACTTCTGTTAAGGATATTTTGTGTATTGATACAAACTAAGGATGTTATTGTCATATTGCACTATACATTTCTACCTCTGATTAAGATATTTTTGTATATTATCACAACTTTAAGATCATTGTCCCTATGCTGTACATCTGTTTACAGATTGTTCAATTTTATAAATTTATAAAGACCTTAGTCTTTAAGTTATATATGTTGATAAGAGTTACAAGTTAATAATCACCCATGCTTGTCATATTTATGTTAATTAGGTTTTCTAGATACACAGAGATATATGTCAGACGGATAGGTAATCTTCAAACACTCCACAGATGTAGAAAATATGGCATTTAAATGTTTTAATAACTTAGAATTCTGTTGACATGAGACACGATTGCTCTTGGCAACACTGATTGACTTCTGAGAGGATGGTGGGCATTGAAGACTCTACACATGGAGTTTGTCTTCTTCTTGGTGAAAATAGCCTGTTGGGAAAAGAACTGTCCTTGCCTCAGCTGCTGACAGTAAGCATGCTATCCAGTCTGGACAAGCAGGACAAGGGGAAAAGCAACTGCTGAACTTTGCCAAGACAGGGTAGGGCAGTCTTTCAAAATTTCCTGCTTCTGAAAATTGTCTGTCAGATAATCTAGGCCTGTAGCCAAAAGTGGATGCCCCAATGTTGCAGAGAAACATTGGGTGACTGTCCAGGCAGCCAGCTGTTTCTATTATACCTTGTATGTTTTGGAAGTTGCTTGTTTGTACTTCCTACTTACTCAGGTAATATTTTCCTTCTCAAGTCTTTAATGAGTTGAAGACTAAATAGAGTTACAATCCTCTCGTATTTTAGCTAAGGGCATTTCAGGTACAAGATTTAGATTCTTCAGGATAGGACAGCTCTTGGAGTAATCTCTGTAACTTGCCAATTACCTTTGGTCTGGACATTTAATATATGTCTCTTGCTTGATATTTTTCTTGTTGATTGTAGTTCCATTTTTGTTTATGTTATTCCCTTTTCTTTCTTCTAGATAATACTTGATAATTGTTCTTATTGTATATAACTTTATATTACGTTTAGAACCTTCTTATTTAGACAAAAAAAGGGGAAGTATTGTGGGAATTCACTCTGCCAATGATATTGCGGTATCTGGCCTGATAGAAGCAGGGTTTTTTTTCTGGGTGTTTGACTGCTTAAAACCGAGGAGAGGGTGCATGCTCTCACTCTCTTAGAGCGGTCGGAGACCAGTTGGCTGGTTCCATTCACCCCAGGGCAGAATGGAGGATGATGACAGCTGTTTACTTTGTTCTGTATCTGTGAGTATATTTCTCACCATTTTGTATCTTAATAAATCCTTGATACCCTTAACAGACTCTCATGGGTTCGCTTAACAAGGATGTCTAAAGATGCTGAGCATTTCTTTAAGTGTTTCTCAGCCATTTGAGCTTCCTCTTCTGAGAATTCTGTTTAGCGCTATACCCTGTTTTTAATTGGGTCATTTGTTTTCTTTCTTTCTTTCTTTCCTTCTTTCTTTCTTTCTTTCTTTCTTTCTTTCTTTCTTTCTTTCTTTCTTTCTTTCTTTCTTTCTTTCTTTTTGTTGTTGTTTTTTTCGATACAAGGTTTCTCTATGTAGTTTTGGTGCCTGTCCTGGATCTCACTCTATAGATCAGGCTGGCCTCAAACTCACAGAGATCTGCCTCACTCTGCCTCCTGAGTGCTAGGATTAAAGATGTGCTACCACCACTGGCTGGTCATTTGTTTTCTTGATACCTATCTTTTTGAGTGCTTTATATATGTATATAAAACTCATCTATCAGATGTAGGGTTTGTAAAAAAAATTTCCATTATGTAGTCTGCTTCTTTGTCTGAATGACACTGTTCTTTTCTATACAGAAGCTTCTCAATTTCATAAGGTCCTATTTATTATTTGTTGATCTAAGTGCCTGTGCTAGCAGTGTTCTGTTCAGAAAGTTCAGAGTGCAAGGCTCTTCCCCCACCTTCTCTCTCTTCTATCAGGTTTGATATATCTGGTTTATGTTGAAGTCTTTGATCCATTTGTAATTAAGTTTTTGTCAGAGTGATAAGTGTAGATCTATCTGGATTCTAGAACATGCAGCCATCCGGTTTGACCAGCACCATTTGTTGAAGATGCTTTCTTTTTTCCAGTGTGTTTTTCTGGCTTCTTTATCAAAACTCAGGTGTATATAGGTGTGTAGATTTATGTCTGGGTCTTCAATTCAATCCTTTTATTGATGAGTCATTTTTGTGGCATTACCATACCTGTTTTAATTACCATGGTTCTATAGTACAACTTGGAATTGGGGATCATGATCCCCTCAACAGTTCTTTTATTATTATTATTCAGGATTGTTTTAGCAATAGTGTGTGTGTGTGTGTGTGTGTGTGTGTGTGTGTGTGTGTGTGTGTATTTATGTCTGGTCTTCTATTTGATTCCATTGATCAAAGTGTCTCTCTTTTTTGTGTGTGCCAACACCATGCTATTTTTATTACTGTAGCTCTGTAGTATAATTTGAGATTGGGGATGGTGATAACTCCAGTAATTCTTTTATTATTCAGGGTTATTTTAGCTAGTAGTGTGTGTGTGTGTGTGTGTGTGTGAGAGAGAGAGAGAGAGAGAGAGACAGAGAGACAGAGAGACAGAGAGACAGAGAGACAGAGAGTATTTTCATATGGAGCTGAAGATGATCCTTTCAAGATTTGTGTTGGAATTTTGATGGGAAGTGCATTGACTCTGTAGATTGCTTTTGGTAGGAAGCCCATTTTTAGTTCATTAATCCTACTGATCCATGTACATGGGAAATATTTCAATCTTTTGATATCTTCTTCAATTTCTTCCTTCAATGTTTTAAAGTTTTTATTATACAAGTCTTTCACTTGTTTGGTTAGAGTTATTCCAGGTTATTTGATATTGTTTGAGTCTACTGTGAAAGGTGTTGTTTCTGTGATTTCTTTCTCTCTGTAGGAGAGCTACTGATTTTGTGAGTTAATTTTCTAGCCAGCTACTTTCCTTAAAGAGTTTATCAGCTATAGGAGTTCCCTGGTGGAATTTTTAGGGTCATTTATGTATACTATCATATTATCTACATATAAAGATACTTTAACTTCTTCTTTTCCAATTTGTATCCCCTTGTTCTCCTTCAGTTGTCTTATTGCTCTAGCTAAGACTTCAAGTACTATACTGAATAGGCATGGAGAGAGTGGACAACCCTGTCTTGTTCCTGACCTTAGTGGAATTGCTTTGAATTTCTCTCGATTTAATTGGATATTAGCTACAGGTAAACTATCTTTATTATGTTTAGGTATGTCCTTTGTATCCCTAATCTATCCAGGACTTTTATCATGAAGGGGTGTTGGATTTTGTCAAAGGCATTTTTTTTTGCATCTAATGAGATGATTATGTAGGATTTGTCTTTCAGTTTGTTTAGATGGTAAATTACATTTATCAATTTATATATGTTGAACCATCCCTGCATCTCTGGGATGAAGCCTCCATGATTACGGTAGATGATCTTTTTTATGTGTTCTTGGATTCAGTCTGCAAGTATTTTATTGAGAATGTTTACATCTATGTTAATAAAGGAAATTGATCTATAATTTTCTTTCTTTGTTGGATCTTTAAGTGGTTTAGATATCAGGATAACAGTGGCTTCATAAAGTGAATTGGGGATGGGTAAATGAATGGGATGGAGATGCATGATATGAAAGACACAAAGAATAAATAAAAAGAAAGTTAAAAAATGAATTGGTGAATGTTCCTTCAGTTTTTAGTTTGTAGAATTAACTCTTCTTTGGCATTACTGGCATTAACTCTTCTTTGAAAGTCTGGTGGAATTCTGGGCTAAATCTACCTGGCCTTGACTTTTTTTTTAAATTGGAAAACTCTTAATTACTTCCCTTTCCCTGGGAGTATAGGTCTATTTAAATTGCTTATGTGATCTTGATCTAACTTTGGTAAGTGGTATGTATCAAGAAAATTATCCATTTTATAAAAGATTTTCCACTTTGGTGGGGTGAAGTTTTTTTTTATGTATGTTCTTATGATTCTCTGGATTCCCTTGTTGTCTGTTGTTATGGCCCCCCTTTCATCTATAATTTTGTTAATGTGAATATTATCTTCATCTTTTAGTTAGTTTTGCTAAGAGTCTGTCCATCTTTTTTATTTTCTCAAAGAACCAACTCTTTCATTTATTCTTTGTAAATTTTTTTTTGGTTTCTATTTTATTGATTTCAGTCCTAAGTTTGATTGTTTCTTGCCATCTGCTCGCTTAGGGTGTGATTTCTTCTTTTTATTCTAGAGCTTTTAGGTGTGCTGTTAAGTTACTAGTATGAGATCGCTCCCATTATTCTTATGTAGGCACTTAGTGCTATGAACTTGCCTCTGAGACCTGCCTTCATTGCGTCCCTTAAGTTTGGATATGTTGTGTATTCATTTTCATTGAGGGATTCTTTTTTAAGTGCTTATAAACGTTCACATACAGTTATGTTTCTCTTTTCATCTCCCCTCTCCATCCATTTTCCTTTCCTTTCTTTATTGGTTCAGATTTTTGAGAAATTAAAGATTTTAAAAGTTATCACTTACTTTGTGACATTTTCATTGCTGGGGTTGTTTTTAGTAAGGAGGGAAGTGGATCTACAAACATCTCCCAGGAGAACATAATTTCAAAACGGTTGCTTTTGAGCAGATGTTACTGTTCAATCTGGAATTGTGTGAAAGGTAAAAATGTCCTTCAAGGGGAGGCGAGAGGAGAATGCTTGCCAGGGCAATGTTTTGTGCTAGAGACTCGATCTTTACTATAGATATTAGTTACTGATATTACTATGTAATGTGAGATAAGTTACATTCAGATAACTGTTTCCATTCTGGTTTTAATTGCTAAGAAACCACAGATGGAACTGATGGCTGAGTTTGCTAATTGAATCATCTCTTTCTTTCATTTTTGTTTTCTATATTTGAATGTTTCAGCCTATCTACCTTTGTATTGTATGCCTTCAAGACTTTTATCTGAACAAATAAATTTGGATAAATAAAAAGAGAATTGGGACAGATGGTCTCAAAGGTACCTTTGAATAAAGAAGAGTGTAATATTTAATAGTGAGAGTATAAAAAGTTACCAGTTATTCAAGATTTTCTCTCCCAGTTTTCAGAGTGTGACTGGTGGCTTATATTTTATCAAAATATTCGGCAAATTTGCAGTCCTGTGAGACTCCACTTTAAGCTATAAAATCACCTCTTAGGATGTGAAAAGTTAGTCTTCATGTGGATGAATAGTCATATGTTTAAATAGCTGCCTCCCAGATAGTGGCACTGTTTTCATAGGCTGTCGAACTGCTAGGAAGTAGGACTTAGGTAGAGGAAGGTGGGTTGATGTGGGTGGGCCTCTGAACCTGGCTGGACCTTTCCCTAGGCGTTCTGGTCTCTCAGCTGATGCAAGCTCTCTCCTTGAGGGTCCTGGTCTTGCAGCTGATGCAGGCTCTACCATACTGGGCTGTATCTCCCTAAACTGTGAGCCAAAATAAATCATTCTCTTAAGTTATTTGCCTAGAGTCTATCCATAGTAGTGAAATAAATAATTAACACAGTGCTTAAGTGAAGTTTGTGACTCTTAACATTTCACTGAAACATTTCACTCATAACAAAGTATGCTAAATTTAATTTGATAAAAAGGAAAATTATAGAAAAGATAATACTTCTTAGGGTGCCTTTGTTTCATTTCAAAACCCTTTGTTAAAATCCTAGTCATGCCGGGCGGTGGTGGCGCACGCCTTTAATCCCAGCACTCGGGAGGCAGAGCCAGGCGGATCTCTGTGAGTTCGAGGCCAGCCTGGGCTACCAAGTGAGCTCCAGGAAAGGCGCAAAGCTACACAGAGAAACCCTGTCTCAAAAAACCAAAAAAAAAAAAAAAAATCATGAAATAATATCTTGGGGAAAAAAATCTCTTTTTTTAGTAAAGACAAGAAATTATAGCCAGGCAGTGGTGGTGCATGACTTTAACCCAATACTAGAGAGGCATAGGCCAGCCTGGTCTACAAAGTGAGTTCCAGGACAGCCAGGGCTGTTACACAGGGAAATCCTGTCTGGAAAAAAAAAAAGGAAATTATATAATTATAGAGAACCTAAAAGACCAAGAGAGGATCATAAGAATAGTCTGAAGTGCTCAGACTTTGAAAGATACAGGTTCAAATCTGGAATTTAATTTCCATTTGCTGGCTATTTAGCCTCAGGTAACTTACATAATTGTTGGTTCCATAACAGGGAGCTAATGATACTAAAATAACCAGAGTTTCTCTACGGTGCCTAATATTTAGCTCACCACATGGTGGCTGGTAGGCTGAATGTTTCCTGTCCACCACTTGTATCAGAAGAATCTGGAGTTCAGTTCTTGCTGTGGCGTGATGGTGAGACTCACTTCAAAAAGTTCATAATTCTTAGCCACACCTCTCTAGAAAGAATGTTGTGAGCCGAATTCAGATTTGAGAATCATTGCTTTATTATTTGATTCAATTTCATGTAATGGTTAAGAATGTGAGAGATAAATCTTACTGTCTGGAGTTCAGTCTGGACCTAAAACCCCCCTAGTCATTTGGCTTTGGGCTCGTTGCTCCTTTACTTGGGTCACAGTTTGTGCATTTGTGATGTGATGATAATAATAGCACTGCCCCCACAAGGATCTATAATACTCCTAAATATCAATGCAGGAACATGGCTGGATTATCACATAGTCCATCATCAGTAACCTGGAGCTACATGGTAATATTTTATTTGTGCTGAAATGTGATTTTATTTGTATGTTAATAAATAAAAGTGCCTGGGGGTCAGAGCTAATAGCAAGCCATTTAGCAGAAGTCTGGCAGTGGAAGCACATGTCCTTAATCCCGATCACATGACAGGCACATCGCTGTGTGTTCAAGGACACCACCAGCATGGAGACACACGTCTTTAATCTCAATACCAACCATAGAGACCTGGAGGTCTGTATAGACAGGCAGTGACGAGGAGGTCATGTGGTTAGGTTTACAACCAATGAGAAGGCAGAACAGAAAGTCAATAAAAAGTCAGACACACAGGAAGTAGGTCTCTTTCTCAGGGGAAGGATGGCAGTGGCAGCGGGTGGTAAGAATGCGGTTTTAGTCTCAGCTCTTAGCTACTGCTCTCTGACCTCTGGGGCTTTTAACTCTGTATTTGACTCTGTGTTTCTTATTTAATAAAAACGTTCAGAATTACATCTACAGAGCTACACTGGGGGATTATTAGTGGCAGTAATGCACTGCAGGGTAGTAAAGAAAAGGAGACATGGGTTTTGACATGATGCAGAACAAAGGTCAAATGTCTTCAGGTTTCCTGGACCCCCAGAAGGTCAATTTATGTGTAATAAATGGCAGTGCTTTTATTTACTTTTTAGTGATGGAGGGTAAAGTGACTTTTTATCACATGCATAAGAAACTTAGTATGGGGTAATTCCATTTTCCTAGTCTTGGAAAT
>CABHPH010157665.1:0-46480 GCA_902168325.1 Peromyscus nudipes | reverse complement strand
GTCAGAGGAGAACTTGTAGGAATCTCTTCTTCCTTCCCATTGTGTGGGTTCTGGGGATAGAACTCAGGTTGTTAGATTTGGCAGTGAGCGCCTTTAGTTCTTATGAGCATTGGCTGATCAAATATTGAATTTTGAAAAAGTTTTTATTTATTTTTTTCACCTCTTACTAAAAATAGATTCTTTACACATAACAATATATCCTTATTACAGTTCCCCTGTCTCTACTCCTCCTGGTTACTCCCTACCTCCCCTCTCCTCCTGATCCACCCCATTTCTCTCTCTCATTAGAAAAAAGTAGGCTTTTAAGAGATAACATCAAAACATAACAAAATAAAATTTAATAAGATAAAACCAAAACCATCACATTGAAGTTGGACAAGGCAAACCAATAGAAGGGAAAGAGCCCCAAAGAGAAGGCACAAGAATCAGAGACCTACTAGTTCACACATTCAGGAGTGTTCCATAAAAACACTAAGCTGAAAGCCATAATACATATGCAAAGGACCTGGTGCAGACCTGTGAAGTTTCTGTGAGTTCCTGTAAGTTTTGTTCAGTTGATTAGAGGGCCTTGTTCTCCTGGTGTCCTCCATCTGCTCTGGCTCTTATACTTTTTCCACCTCCTCTTCCACAGAGTTCCCTGACCTCTGAGGGAAGGGATTTGATAGAGACATTCCATTAGAGCTGTGTGTCCCAAGATCTCTTTTTCTTCACAATGTCTGGTTGTGGGTCTCTGTATTTGGTCCCATCTTCTGCAGAAGGAAGCCTCTCTGATGCTGGCTAAATAAAGCACTGATGTATGAGTAGAGCAGAACATCATTAGGAGTCATTTTATTGTTATTTTATTTTTTAGACTAGTAGTATTTGGATTTACCCTAGGTCTCTGAGCTATCTAGTCTCTGGTTCTTGGTCACCCCAGGTATATTTGGTATAGATTCCATCTCATGCAGTGGGCCTTAAGTCATCAGACATTGGTTGGTTATTCCCACAAGCTTTGTGCCACCATTGCCCTAACATATTTTGTAGGTAGGACAGATTATACATCAAAGGTTTTGTGGCTAGATTGGTATTTACATTTCTCTTTTGGAAGCCTGCAGAGTACCTTCCTATACAAAAGACACTAGAACGTAAGAGCGAAGGTTCTAT
The DNA here is from genome assembly GCA_902168325.1 of Peromyscus nudipes. Classification (NCBI taxonomy): domain Eukaryota; kingdom Metazoa; phylum Chordata; class Mammalia; order Rodentia; family Cricetidae; genus Peromyscus; species Peromyscus nudipes. The sequence goes on along the minus strand of CABHPH010157665.1, from coordinate 45,337 downwards.
GTAGACCTCTCTATGTTCAATGAGTTATGTGGGTGTGGTCTTTAGCAATGGGGACTTGCTGTCAGTTTGTGGAGAGCAGACTCTTGTTTTCAGAACATCCTGGGCTGTTTGGGGATCTCCATGGGACCCCTCTGGTCAACAACTCAGTTGGACGTAATCCAGTTTACTGGAAACTTTGGTGACAAGAGATGGCCAGTTTGGAATCTGTCTCCCTCGTTATTTGGAGACATTACTAGGATTGCCTTCAAGTGTTTCAGGAAGTTTCCACTGAACTGCATTTCCAAACCACCCCTCACATGCCCCTCAATTCTAGTTGTTTCTCCCTGCATTCCCTCCCTCAACCCCCTCTCACCTCTCCTTCCCAACCGGACCCTCTTGCTGCAGTCCCTCCTACTCCCAGTCCGTCTATAAAATCTATTCTGTTCTCATCTCCCAGGGAGACCCATGTGTCCCCTCTAGTCTCTTCCTCTATATCTAACCTCTGTGGGTCATCATGGTTATCATTTACTTAATGACTATCATCCACATAACCACATAACTGAATACATACCATACTTATCTTCCTGGATCTGGGTTTTCTCACTCAGGATGAGTTTTTCTATTACTATCCATTTGCCTGCAAATTTCATGATGTTTTTTTTTTTTTTCTTTTTTCGGGAGAGTTTACCCTGGTGGAGAGAACAGGGAGAGCTGGCAGACTGACCAACCCCTGCAACTACCCAGGCCCAGAGCCAGGGTTATGGGTTGGCCTACCCTAACATCCACCTCATCTGTAATCTGCTGGAGCACATGAAGGGACCAGTCCTGCAGGCCCAAAGCTGCAGGATCTCCACAACATAGGGCAACAGCAGGATAACCAAGAGGAGTTCTAGTGAGGGCCCAGCATTGACAGTGTAGCAGAAACCAGAGGCCCTGAAGCAGACCAATGACCCTTTGCAATGAACACTTGCAAGTAAAGATATATGGATAAGAGGATTTACTGCATGACTCACTGTGTCACACTACTGCTTCCATGATGAGACTGATTTTTTCCTTCTCTCTCTTTTTCTTTTTTCTCTTAAATTTTATTTTATTTTATTTTGTGGGGGGGGTGCAAAGGCAGAGGGGGGATATGAAGGGATGGGGAAATGACTGGGATGAAGATGCATGATATGAAAGACACAAAGAATAAATAAAAAGAGGGAAAAACAAAACAAAATAAAACAAAAACAAAACAAACAAACACAAAAGCAACTATTCCTTTGCCTAAATGTACCACATTTTCTTTATCCATATATCTGTTGAGGGACAGCTAGGTTTTTTCCAGTTTCTGGCTTTTATGAATAGAGCAGCAATGAACATGATTGAGCAAGTGTCTTTGTGGTAAGATGAAGCATCCTTTGGGTATATACCATAGCCGGATCTTGAGTTAGATCAATTCCCAGCTTTGTGAGGAACCATCACACTTATTTCCATAATGGCTATACAAGTTTGTGCTCCCACCAACAATGTGGAATAAGTTCCTCCTACTCCACATCTTTACCAGCATGAACTGTCACTTGTTTTATTGATCTTAGCCATTCTGATGGGGTATAAGATGACATCTTGAAGTAGTTTTATTTGCATTTCCCTGATGACTAAGGATGTTGACATTTCTTAAGTGTTTCTCAACCATTTGAGATTTCTCTTTTGAGAATTCTCTGTTTAGATCTGTACCCTGTTTTTAAATTGTGTTATATGTTTTCTTGATATCTTGTTTTTTTCAAGTTCTTTATATATTTTGGATATTAGTCCTCTATTGGATGTGTGCTTGGTAAAAATCTTTTCCCGTTCTGTAGGTTACCTCTTTATCTAAGTTACAGTGTGTGGTGATATTTTATTTGTGCTGAAATGTGCTATTTTATTTGTATGTTAATAAATAAAGTTTGCCTGGAGATCAGAGGTCATAGCCAGCCATAAACCAAAGTTAGGCAGTGGTAGCACACGCCCTTAATCTGATCACATGGCAGGCAGAGCCTCTGTGTGGTCAAGGACACAGCCAAGCGTAGTGACACGTACCTTTAATCCCAGTACCAACCATAGAGACCTGGAGGTCTGTATAGACAGGTAGTGATGAAGAAGTGATGTGGCTGGGCTTAGAGCCAATGAGAAGGCAGGACAGGAAGGCCATAAAAGTGCAGTTTAGACAGGAAGAAGGTCTCTCTCTGGGAAAGCTACAGCATGGTGGTAAGCTAAAGCTAGTTGTGGCTATTTGCTATTTCTCTGATCTCTTTGGCTATTACCTCTGTATTTGGCTCTGTGTTTCTTATTTAATAAGACTGTTTAGAAATTCCTCTACAACAGTGTTCTTTGCCATGCAGAAACTTTTCAGCTTCACAAGGTCCCATTTATTAATTGTTGATCTTAGTGCCTGTGCTTGTGGTGTTCTGTTCAGGAAGTCTTCTCCTGTGCCAATGAGTTCAAGGCTATTCCCCACTTTCTGTTTCACCTGCTTCAGTGTATCTGATTTTGATCCACTTGGAGTTGAGTTTTGTGCAGGGGGATAAACATGGATCTATTTGCATTCTTCTATATGCAGACATCCAATTTGACCATCACCATTTGTTGAAGATGATGTCTGTTTTTTTCCCCCAGTGTGTATTTCTGGCTTCTTTATAAAACATCAAGTGTCCATAGGTGTATGGATTTATGTCTGGGTCTTCAATTCGATTCCATTGATTAGTGTGTCTGTTTTTATGCCAATCTCATACTACTTTTATTACTATAGCTTTGTAGTACAACTTGAAATCAGAAATGGTGAGACTTGCAGGACTTCTTTCAATGTTCAGGATTGTTTTCTAGATATACTATGTTAATCTACTGATCCATGAGCTTGGGAGACCTTTCCATCTTCTGATATCTTTTCCAGTTTCTTTATTCAAAGACTTGAATTTTCTTTTTCTTTTAATCATGTAAGTCTTTTGCTTCCCTAGTTATTGGTACCCCAAGATATTTCATATTAGTGTTTCTCAACCTTCCTAATGCTGTGACTCTTGATCTCTTTTCTTTTTTCCCTGTTTTTTCTTTTTTTTAAATTAAGATTTTTTTAATTCATTTTACATACCAATCACAGATCTCCCTCTTCCCTCCTCCCACCCTTTCAACTTCCCTCAACCCACTCCCCATTCCCTCCTACAAGAAGGTAAGGTGTCAGCACAGCCTGATACATTTAATAGAGGCAGGTCCAAGCCCCTTCCCCTGCCTCAAGGCTGTGCCAGGTGTCCCACCACAGGTAATGGGCTCCAAAGAGCCAGCTCATGCTCCAGGGATGGATCCCGATCCTACTGCCAGGGGGCCCCTTAAGCAGATCAAACTACACAACTGTCTCACTTGTGCAGGGAGCCTAGTCCTAGTCCCGTGGAGGCTCCACAGGTGTTGGCCTAAATTTCATGAGTTCCCACTAATTTGGTTTGGTTGTCTCTGTAGGTTTCCCCATCATGATCTTGATGCACCTTGCTCATAGAATCCCTCTTCTCTCTTTTCAACTGGATTCCTGGGGCTCAGCCTGGTGTTTGGCTGTGGATCTCGGCATCTGCTTCCATCAGTTACTGGAGAAAGGCTCTATACTGACAGTCAGGGTATTCACTGAGATTCTTGATTTCTTTCTCAGTCCATTTATCATTTGTATATAGGAGGACTACTGATTTTATGAGTTAATTTTTTATCCAGCTATTTTGCTGAAGGGGTTTATTTGCTGTAGGAGTTTCCTGGTAGGAATTTTTTGAGTCACTTACGTATGCTATCATATTGTCTGCAAGTAACAATACTTTGACTTCTTCCTTTGAAAGGTAGTGTTGAATTTTTAAGTTAAGTAGTTTTTATCGTTTCTTCATGAGAATCCAGAGTTTATAGTTGGCCTGCTCACCAAATCGTGAGTTGTCTTTATTATTCTGTGTTGTTAAGAAGGCTAAGATGATTCAAAACACAGTGCGACAGATTTAAAGATAAGGAATAAACAATGCACTGGGTATCTGTATTGTTGTGTTCATGCCAGTCTCCATTTTCCATTGAGAACAGATGTTTGCTCCACTGGAGAACTCCCCATGTTATGGAAACAGCATACATAAATGGAAAGAAACTGGAAGAAATTTTTTTTTCCTGTTTTGAGAAATATGCCATATTGATAAAAATGCTGGTTATGTTTTGCTTTAGTGCTTACTGATTATCCTTGTGAGACTACTTCAATGAAAATATTTTTATATGAATATTGCTAATTAGAAACTAAGGTAAATAAAATGGCTGAGGATCTATCTTATATGTCATACCCTTGATCTAGAGAGTTTTTGTCACTTGAGAAACTGCATCCATCAGATTGTGTTATGGATATGTCTGGGGGGACATTTCTTGATTGTTGATTAATGTGAGAGGTTGTAGCCTACAGTGAGAAGAGAAAAACCTGGGCAGATGGTCCTAGGCTATATATGAAACAAAGCTGAACAAGCCATAGGAAGCAAGCTAGTAAGCAGTGTTACCTTATGATCTCTGTTTCCAAGTCCCTGCCTTGGCTTCCTTCAATGATAGACTATAATCTGTAAGCCAAAGAAACCCTTTCCTTCCCATTTTGCTTTTGGTTATGATGTTTACGACAGGAACAGAGCAGAAACTAGGGCAATCACCCTCTATGAGTACAGTTGATGACCTCATAGAAATGTCAAGATTTCCCAGGTGTAGTAGGTGCTTGGACACTCATTTGTAGTGAAAGTTGGAGCGATGTATTAGAATAACTTTATTGTTGTGTGGCTGAGGAGAACTGCAACTAAATTAAAGAAGCTAAGAAAAGAAAAGAGCATAAAGGGTATAATCTTTGAATATGTTATATTAGCCCTTTAATTGACCATTTCTGAGTCTTGTTTCTTCTTATGGCTTCAGCTGCCATCTGATATCCTTTCCTGCTCCGACAGAATTTTGTCCTTTTCTAGTTGTTTTGTGCTGTTATTGCTAGAAAACATGACATTTGTGGTGATCTATTGTGTACCTCAATAAAGCTTACCTGGGGATCAGAGGGCAGAGCCAGCCACTAAATGCGACATAGAGCTCAGGCAGTGGTGGCACACACCTTTAATCCTAACATTTAAGATCTCATGTCTTTGCCTGGGAAGCACACACATATGTGTGTTCCATGGGTAAAAGGTTTTTTTGTGTGTAGATATACTTTCAATCCTTTGTGGTATGTCACTAGAAGTGAAATCACTGAATCACAAACTCAGTGCTTAATTTTCGAGAAACTGTCAAAGCAGTTTTCATGGAAGGTACGTAGTTCCCAGTTGCCACCGCTGGTGTTCGGGTTCCAGTCTCTTTATATCTTTGTCAGCAACTACTGTGTGTTTGCGGCTGGTGTGATGGGACATTTGTTTCTCATTGTTTGAATGTGTAATTTATGATTTCTGGTGGGAAAGCAGGCTTTAACCTTATTATAGGTTATCTTTTACATGATAAATCTTTTTACCTTGTACTAATTGCTATAATTTTTATCTTTCAATATGTTACCTGTGGTATGAAGATAACAACTACTTGCATTTTTTCTATCATGGAGCATTTCGAGTATCTGGCATGTATGAATTATTTTTATGGCATGTAGGGTGTCTTTAGCCATTCTATAGTCACTGTCTTCAAATGCACATTTTGTTTTTCCCTTTGCTTCTAGTATTCTACGTACATGATGGTAGAGTTAGAGATGGCTCACCCATTTTCCCCCCACAATCCCTTAGGGCATGTTAATTTCGATTTAACCCTTTGTTTCCATTTTTCTGATTGAACAGTCTTAACCATTTTACCTTCACGTTTACTGATCATTTCTTTTGGTTCCTTGAATCACTGTTGGTCCACTAGCGAAGTTTTTGTAGGTTTGGCAATTGTACTTTTCCATTCTGGAAGTTTTATTTTTATGGTTTCTCAGAGTAATTTGTATGTCCTCTTTGATACCGTTTATTTGGAGCAACACTGTATTCTTTTGACTCTTTAGGAACAATCTCTTTGATGTGCTCTTTGGACATTTTTCTAATCGTTGCCTGAAGTCCAACTTCTGGGCCTCTGCAAATTCTAGTCCCTCTGCCTTCCCAGCATGTGGATCACATATTCATGTATCCTTGGAAGTTTCATATGTTCCATAGATGGATATTTAAGTAAATACTGAAAGACCCCCAGTCTCCCCGCCTAGCTCAGTCAGGCCCAACTGTTTTAAAACCTCAGGAGAAGTTCACTGCCGTCAGCTATCTGGCCTCAGAACGAGGTCAGAAAAACACCCTGTACCCTGGACAGCAGCCAAGTCTGGAGGCGTGGCAGGCTAGGGGAAAACCCAGGCTAAGGGAAAACCCCCGAGCTGTCTGGAGTTTGAACCTTTGAACCTGGCCTCATTTGCATTATCCAATCAGAACCCTGTATCTAGGCGTCTCCCTTCTGTACCCGCCCCTTCTGCGACCCGCCCCTATAAAAACCCCCTGCTCCAGCCTGTGGGCGCGCCAGTTCCTTGAGTTTGCTCAGGGAGCTGTGTCGCCCCGGGTACCCGTGTTCCTGAATAAAGCCTCTTGCGTTTGCATCTGATTTGTGGTCTCGGTGTGATCCCTGGGCGAGGGTCTCTCCAGAGGGAAGACTGCCTACGGGGGTCTTTCATTTGGGGGCTCGTCCTGGATCTGAGACCCCTACTCCGGGACCACCGACCCACAGTCAGGAGGTAAGTTGGCCGGCTATTGTCTGTCTGTCTGTCTTGTCCCAGTCTGTCTATTTGTTTTCCGTTTTCTGAGGGCGTCCTAAGTCTGGTCGGAGTCGGTGGGGCTGAAGGAGCTGACGAGCTCGGACTTCGCCACCGCAACCCTGGAAGACGTTCCATGGGTATCTGAAGTCCCCTTTGGGGCACGGGAAGTCCCCTTTGGGGCACGGGAAGTCCCCACTGGGGCACGGTTTTTCGGGGCCATGGCAGGGGACGGAGGTTTTAAACCCTCCGTTTCCCCATCTGGGTATTTGCTTTCGGTTTTTCGCCGAAGCCGCGCAGCGCAAGTCTCTGTCATTTGTCTCGTCTCTCTGTTCATTGTTGCTTGTTTAACACTACTCTATTTAGAGACTGCAATGGGGCAAACCGTCACCACCCCGCTGAGCTTGACCAAGGGCCACTGGTCCGACGTCAAGGCCCGAGGGAATAACGAAGGAGTTGTTATTAAGAAAAATAAGTGGATCACCCTCTGCAAGGCCGAATGGGTTATGATGAATGTAAGATGGCCCAAGGAGGGGTCTTTCAATTTGTCTCTTATCTCACAGGTGGAGGGCAAGGTTTTTGGCCCCAAGCCTCATGAACACCCGGACCAGGTCCCATACATCGCCATCTGGAGATCTCTGGTTGAGAACCCATTCCCATGGGTTAAACCATTCCTATCTCAGCCTCAGTCTCTCCCGGCCTCGGGTCCCAATGCACCCCCCAACCCGAATTCTTCCCTTTATCCTGTGCTCCCTCACAAGGAGCCCTCCAAGCCCCCTGTCCTTCCCCCAGATCCCAATTCCCCTCTCATAGATCTCCTGACAGACGAGCCGCCACCCTACCAGCAGCAGCGGCCACCGGCGCGGGCCGCCCCTCAGGCGGCTGCGCCCGCGGCAGCCCCAACTTCAGCGCCGGCCGTCGCGGCGGCGTCAGCAGCCCCAGCGGACAGGGTGCCTCCCACGATGATCCCGCCTGCCAAGGACGAAGGAGACTCCTCGGAGGATGAGAGGGAGGCAGTCCAGTCTCCCATTGTGGGGCGCCTCCGGGGCCAGCGGGCTGCTGTTCCCCCACCTGCATCTGAGGCCTTCCCACTCCGGGAAGGACTCAACCAGCAAATGCAGTACTGGCCCTTTTCAGCTTCAGACCTCTATAATTGGAAGCAGCAAAACCCCCCTTTTTCTAGAGACCCAGTCGCCCTAACTAACCTGATTGAGTCCATTCTAGTGACCCACAGGCCGACCTGGGACGACTGCCAGCAACTCCTGCAGACCCTCTTAACGGTAGAGGAGAAGCAGAGAGTCTTTCTGGAAGCCCGGAAGCAAGTTCCGGGCGAGGACGGGAGGCCGACGCAGCTCCCGAATGTTATTGACGCAGCCTTTCCCTTAACCCGCCCCAACTGGGACTTCCATACACCTGAAGGTAGGGAGCATCTACGTCTCTATCGCCAGTTGCTTTTAGCGGGTCTCCGAGCGGCCGCTAGGAGGCCTACCAATTTGGCTCAGGTGAGAAATGTGATACAGGGAGAGGAAGAGACCCCCGATGCATTTTTAGAAAGGTTAAAAGAGGCTTATAGGATGTACACCACCCCATATGATCCAGAAGAAGCCCGCAGTTATAGTAGAAACCACCTGAGAGAGGAGAGTTCTCGGGTTGAGCTAAGGAATGACTCTAGAAATGAGTCTCGGAGTGAAATTAGAAATGACCGGATGGGCAGAAGTAGGGGAAGAGGGCCAGAATTGCCTGAAAAGGGAGCGGGAGAGAGAGAAAGAACGAGATCGGGAGCGAGAAAAAGAAAGAGAAAAAGAACGATCGGGAGCGAGAAAAAGAAAGAGAAAAAGAACGATCGGGAGCGAGAAAGAGAGAGGGGAGCGGAGAGTAGACAGGGTGGATGAGAAAAGAGATGAACGGGTCAGAGACAGGGACAGGGACCGAGAGCGAGAAAGGGCAAGAGAAACAGGAAGAAAGGGATAGGAAGCAACATAGAGAGATGAAGAAGGTTCTGGCCGCAGTTGTATCTCAGGGACAGCGGAGAGAGGGAGATAGGTCAGGGGAACGAAGGAGGCCCCAGCCCTAGGCTTGCCGGACCTGACAAAGCCTTTTGAAATATACGTGGATGAAAACTCGGGGTTTGATAAGGGAGTCCTGGTCCAGAGACTGGGGCCTTGGAAGAGGCCCGTGGCCTACTTGTCTAAGAAATTGGACTCAGTAGCGTCCGGATGGCCCCCTTGCCTCCGCATGGTGGCAGCCATTGCTGTTCTGCTTAAGGACGCTGGGAAATTGACTCTGGGACAGCCACTGACTGTATTAGCCTCCCATGCAGTGGAGGCCTTGGTCCGCCAACCTCCAGACAGATGGCTTTCCAATGCCAGAATGACGTACTACCAAGCCTTACTACTGGACTCAGATCGGGTAAAATTTGGACCTGGCCCCTCCGCGAAACATGACTGCCTCCAGATCCTAGCTGAAGCGCATGGCACCCGCCCTGACCTGACTGACCAGCCACTTAAGAACCCGGACGCAGTCTGGTACACGGATGGGAGCAGCTTCCTGGAGGAGGAGGAACGTAGAGCCGGAGCAGCAGTCACCACCGAAACTGAGGTGATATGGGCATCGTCGCTACCGCCTGGGACGTCGGCCCAACGGGCGGAACTGATTGCGCTCACACAGGCCCTCCGGATGGCAGAAGGTAAGAAGCTTACAGTTTACACTGACAGCAGATATGCCTTCGCCACTGCGCATGTACATGGGGAGATCTATAGACGGAGAGGTCTGCTGACATCCGCGGGTAAGGAGGTCAAAAACAAAAAAGAGATCTTGGACCTCTTAGAAGCTCTATTCCTCCCACTCCAACTCAGTATCATTCACTGCCCGGGGCATCAGAAGGTCGATTCCTCTGTGGCTAGAGGGAATCGGTTGGCGGACCTGGCTGCTAGAACTGTAGCCTCCCAGCCAGTAGAGAGCAGCCAGCTGATGGCTATCCAGACATCCCAGTCTGAAAGGAACCCTGTACCCTATAGCCCAGAGGACCAGGAGTTAGCAGAGAAAATGGGGGCGCAATGGGAACAACACAGACAAGCCTATGTATTGGGGGATCGGGTAGTCATGCCAACTTCCCATACCCGATATATGCTGAGGTTCCTCTATGCGCCGACTCATTTGAGTAAGAATAAGATAAAGACCCTGCTAGACAGAGAAAATACCGGGTCAATATTATTAAATCAGGACCGGGCACTTCAGCAAGTAGCTTCTACCTGCCAAGCTTGCGCTCAGGTCAATGCAGGAAAGGTCCATCTAAACAAGGGGGCCCGCCAGAGAGGCCATCGTCCCGGTGTTCATTGGGAAATAGACTTCACGGAAATAAAACCTGGGCACTACGGATACCGGTACCTCCTGGTCTTTGTGGACACCTTTTCAGGGTGGATTGAGGCATTTCCAACCAAAAATGAGACAGCAAATGTAGTAATAAAAAAACTGCTGGAAGAGATCTTTCCTAGGTATGGAATGCCTCAGGTATTGGGGTTGGACAACAGGCCTGCCTTCGCCTCCCTGGTAAGTCAGAAATTGGCCAGATTAATGGGGGTTGATTGGAAACTTCATTGTGCATACCGCCCCCAGAGTTCAGGGCAGGTAGAACGTGCTAATAAAACCATTAAGGAGACTTTGACCAAATTAACGCTTGCAACTGGCACTAGAGATTGGGTGCTCCTTCTTCCCCTGGCTCTTCACCGAGCCCGGAATACCCCTGGGCCACACGGCCTAACCCCTTTTGAAATCTTATATGGGGCCCCACCTCCAGTTGTGAAATTTCTCCATCCTGATATTTCATCTTTTGCCACCAGCCCCACATTAAAGGCACATCTCCAGGCTCTCCAACTGGTGCAGAAGGAGGTCTGGAAACCTTTAGCTGAGGCCTATCGAGAGCAGCTGGACAAGCCGTTGGTCCCCCACCCATTCCAGATTGGAGACTCCGTTTGGGTCCGGCGTCACCAGACCAAGAATCTAGAGCCGCGATGGAAGGGGCCCTATACTGTCCTGCTGACCACCCCCACTGCACTAAAGGTCGATGGGGTTGCTGCATGGATCCACGCCTCTCATGTGAAGGCTGCCAGGGAGTTCGACCCAGCGGGATCCAGGGACTCAGCATGGACAGTGCACTGTACACAAAACCCCCTAAAAATAAGGTTGGCCCGTGGTTCCTCCTCCCCCTCCTCTTACTCTCTGTCTGCCCCCAGGGGACTCCAACCAGATGGAATCCGAGTCATGTCACCAATGAATGGAGGATTCCATTCCCGAGATAAGAAAATGGGGGAATGAAAGACCCCCAGTCTCCCCGCCTAGCTCAGTCAGGCCCAACTGTTTTAAAACCTCAGGAGAAGTTCACTGCCGTCAGCTATCTGGCCTCAGAACGAGGTCAGAAAAACACCCTGTACCCTGGACAGCAGCCAAGTCTGGAGGCGTGGCAGGCTAGGGGAAAACCCAGGCTAAGGGAAAACCCCCGAGCTGTCTGGAGTTTGAACCTTTGAACCTGGCCTCATTTGCATTATCCAATCAGAACCCTGTATCTAGGCGTCTCCCTTCTGTACCCGCCCCTTCTGCGACCCGCCCCTATAAAAACCCCCTGCTCCAGCCTGTGGGCGCGCCAGTTCCTTGAGTTTGCTCAGGGAGCTGTGTCGCCCCGGGTACCCGTGTTCCTGAATAAAGCCTCTTGCGTTTGCATCTGATTTGTGGTCTCGGTGTGATCCCTGGGCGAGGGTCTCTCCAGAGGGAAGACTGCCTACGGGGGTCTTCCATTTTTCTGATTGAACAGTCTTAACCATTTTACCTTCACGTTTACTGATCATTTCTTTTGGTTCCTTGAATCACTGTTGGTCCACTAGCGAAGTTTTTGTAGGTTTGGCAATTGTACTTTTCCATTCTGGAAGTTTTATTTTTATGGTTTCTCAGAGTAATTTGTATGTCCTCTTTGATACCGTTTATTTGGAGCAACACTGTATTCTTTTGACTCTTTAGGAACAATCTCTTTGATGTGCTCTTTGGACATTTTTCTAATCGTTGCCTGAAGTCCAACTTCTGGGCCTCTGCAAATTCTAGTCCCTCTGCCTTCCCAGCATGTGGATCACATATTCATGTATCCTTGGAAGTTTCATATGTTCCATAGATGGATATTTAAGTAAATACATATAGTAACTCTACATTTGGAAAATTCACCTGGAGGAATGTTTTCATTTGGTGAGTTGGTTGGATTATTTTGAGATCTATTTCCTCTGTAATGTACAGTGTCCGATATCTGTTCCAAAGGCACCACCTTAGGCACACACACAGTTCTGCTGAAGTCCAGGGATGACTGGCTTTATCCAGGGCTCTGTGTGTCTATCTGCTTTAATTTAAAAGCTTAAAGTGGTTAGAATTTGTAGCTGATTGCACAAAGCCAAATCAACTGCCAGCTGATACCTTTACTATTTTTTTTATAATAGTTTAGTTTATTAACTGTTCTAGTTGGATACGATTGAAATTAATCCTCTTGAAAAAAAAAAGATTGTTGCCATTCTTTGAGACCAGTTCTTACCTCCACCTGGGCAGAACCTTTTTGTTTTAGGAGCCAGAGCTGATAGAAAGAGCTAGGTTCCCTCTGGGGATAGCACCTTGCCCTTCTCTGTAGTGATGAGGCTACTGGAGATGAAAGAGAGAGATGATAGAACTATTGTCATGCTGTGGCCGTGGCTACCACCTAATGTGGAGTTTCTATAACCCAGGGCAATAGAAGGGAACAATTAACATTCACTAGTTGCCACATGGCTTTTGCCTAATGATGCTGGTGGATTTGAAAGTTGGCCTGCTGCCCAGCCCAGCTCACTGGGGTAGCTCAGCATTGTGTAGGAAAGGGAGTGTGCACTTCTCACCAGCTGTTTTGTCTGGTGCTTACCTAACTATTAGGAGGTGGTGACAGAACAGGTGCTTCCCAGCTGCCACCCACTGCTTGATGCAGGGTCTTTGCTAAACAGCACAGTGAACAATAGACTTTGTTAATGCTTCCTGGCTGCAGAGACGATTTGAACTGTGTTTGCATCCCAGGGAGCCTGGGGGAAATAGGAGTTGGCATTTGTTAGCTGAGTCTCCTACAACTTAAGTTCCTCTTTTGTTTTCTTAAAGGCAGGGATTTTATCAAATGGGAACAGTCCCTGTCTTCAATGCTACAGTGTCCTATTGTTGAGTTCCTATAGGTTTTTGTTTAATAACTGCTTCTCAATTTGTCATAAGATATTTGTTTATAGCCTAGAAATTTTCAATATTTTTTGTTGCTAATTTTGAGCATCTTAATTAATATTGCCCTGGAGGAGAGGTCACAGTCAGTCTCAACATCATCTCAGCAAGTCAGCCCACGACAAGTATGATAGAATTATTTTAAAAGCCTTGTAATTTTTTTAAAGCATCTGTTTTAATTAACTGAAGAAATTCCAGCTAGTTAGCTCATAGCCTCTGTGAACACTCAGAGCCAAGCTGGGCCATTATTATCATTCCTGGTTTATGAAAGACAGAAGTGAAAGCATCAAGGTACATGACTGGCTAAGGATCTGCAACTGGCAACTGGCTTATAGGAAATGCAAGAATTACCAACAGGATTCTATCACATGACTCAGACATCTTAATTTGCTTGGAGAAGCACAAAATCTTTCTGATATGCTATTCTACTGCCACTGTAGATATCCTTAGAAAATGAAATCCATTTTTGTGTCTTTGTAAAGTTTATCTTTGTGTTTTGAGGAAGACTTCCAAAGAAATTACTTGTTCATATAAATATACAATATATATATACACATATACACATATACACTCCCCATGTATACATATGGAAAGTTGTGGCTGGTCTCTCTATCTGCCAGAAGCTCCGGGTTTAGGTGAGCTTGAACTTGTACCTGCAGTAGTCTGTCAGAAATGGGTAGTCTCTGAGTACCTGTGGTCCAGGAAAGGACTTTTCCTCTTCACAGTGATAAAAACCAATACACATCTCAGTTCAGTGGTCTGTACCCCAGAGTAGGGAGGTGAAGGGAGGAAGAGCCAGGATGATCCCTGGGGCTTGCTGGCCAGCCAGTCTAGTCAGTTGGTGAGCTCTAGGTTTTTGTGAGAGACCCTGTCTCAAAAAAAAAAAAAGGTGGAGACTGATAGAAGAAGAAACCTCATGTCTACCTCTGGTTTCCATATGTTCACACACCTGCATACACACATGAACATGTATACATGAATATACCACATGGATACACACATGGACATATGCATATACCATAGGCTTGCATGCATACACACAGCAATATATTTAGTAGAAACCAAATTTTTATTTTTGATCTTTCTTTAGATTATCTTTAGGTGTAGCAGTTCCCAGTAAGCCATATGGTCATAAGGGAATATTTCACTATCTGTATTTGCTGTAGCACTAGCCTTTATGGAATGTCCTCTGCCAAAGGTAGCTGATCAAGAGCTGAGTATGGTGACACATGCTTGTGATCCCACCACTAGGGAGGTTGAGGCAGGAAGATCAGGAGTTCAAGGTCATTATCTGTAATGCAAATTGTAGGATAACCTGGGTCACAAAGTAAAAACCTGTCTGGAAATAAAAATATGAATCTGAAATCCAGATTCAATGTTTTATTTCCATAGTTCCAGACATGAGTATTTTCAGCCTCATACCTATATCCATCCCTATAAAAAAATCAATTCTTCCCTTCTGTATTGTCTTATTCTTATCTGTATGCAAATATTACAACATCAAAATTTTAATTAAAATATCTTATTCCATAAGTATTGTGTTTAGACCAATAGGCTTTTCAATCTACACACACACACACACACACACACGCACACGCACACGCACACACACACACACATACACACACACTATCATCTATCTATCTATCTATCTATTTATGTATACACACATTTCTCATTTTGGAGTAAAAGAAAAAATATACTTTTCAAGGTTTCAATTTATTTTGGCAAGGTCTTGCTGTGTAGATTAGTTTAGCCTGGACTTCAACCTCTCTAGTGCTAGAATTATAAGAGTGTACTCTGGTGCCAGACTAGACCACACTTCAAAGAATTAATTTTTGTACTTGGTAGAATTTGGAGCTGGGTACAATGAACAATTGATTCCATTATTTAATTTTTTTTTTTTTTGTATGTAATTATTTGTCTTTAAATTTTTTTTTTTTATAATTTATTTTATTTTATTTTACAATATAATTCAACTTTACATATCAGTCATAGATCACCCCATTACCCCTCCTGCCACCCCGCCCCCCTCTCCCCGTCCCACCCCCCATTTCCATCTCCTCCAGGGCAAAGGCTCCCCCAGGGATTGAGATCGACCTGGTGGACTCAGCCCAGGCAGGTCTAGTCCCCTCCTCCCAGGCTGGGCCAAGGGTCTCTACTAAGCCCCAGGTTTCAAACAGCCAATTCATGCACTGAGCACAGGACCCGGTCCAACTGCCTGGATGCCTCCCAAACAGATCAAGCCAATCAGCTGTCTCATCCATTCAGAGGGCCTGGTCTAGTTGGGGGCCCCTCAGCCATTGGTTCACAGTTCATGTGTTTCCGTTTGTTTGGCCACTTGTCCCTGTATTCCATCCATCCCTGGTCCCAACAACTCTAGCTCACATAAACCCTCCTCCTTCTCGCCAATTGGACTCCCGGAGCTCCACCCAGGGCCTGACCGTGGATATCTGCATCTAGTTCTCTCAGTCACTGGATGGGGCTTCTAGTACGACAATCAAGGTGTTTGGCCATCCTATCACCAGGGTAGGTCAGATCGGGCTACCTCTCGACCATTGCCAGCAGTCTATTGTGGGGGCATCTCCGTGGATCTCCGTGGGCCTCTCCAGCACTCTGCCTCTTCCCATTCTCATGCGGTCTTCATTTATCATGAACATTCCCTGTGTTTCCTCTCTGCACTTGATCCAGTTGGGATCTCCCGCTCCCCCAAGTTCTCTTTCCCTCGCCCCTCGCCCCTCATTATCCCCACTCACGCCCAGTCTGTTCATGTAGATCTCATCCATTTCTCCATCATTGGACGATCCCCGTGTCTTTCTTGGGGTCCTGTTTTCCAGGTAGCCTCCCTGGTGTTGTGAGTGGCTGACCAGTCATCCTTGTTCCACAACTAGTATTCTCCTATGAGTGGGTACATACCATGTTTGTCTTTCTGAGTCTGGGTTACCTCACTCAGGAGGATTTTTTCTAGATCCCTCCATTTGCCTGCAAACCTCAAGATGTCGTTGTTTTTCTCTGCTGAGTAGTATTCCATTGTATATATGTACCACAGTTTATTTATCCATTCTTCGGTTGAAGGGCATCTAGGTTGTTTCCAGGTTCTGGCTATTACAAATAATGCTGATATGAACATAGCTGAGCAAATGCCCTTGTGGTATGGTTGAGCATTCCTTGGGTATATGCCCAAGAGTGGTATAGCTGGATCTTGGGGGAGATTGATTCCCAATTTTCTAAGAAAGCGCCATATTGATTTCCACAGTGGCTGTACAAGCTTGCATTCCCACCAGCAGTGGATGAGAGTTCCCCTAGCTCCACATCCTCTCCAGCACAAGGTGTCCTCAGTGTTTTTGATCTTAGCCAATCTGACTGGTGTAAGGTGGTATCTCAGAGTTGTTTTGATTTGCATTTCCCTAATGATTAGGGATGTTGAGCAATTCCTTAAATGTCTTTCAGCCATTTGTGTTTCCTCTGCTGAGAATTCTCTGTTTAGTTCTATAGCCCATTTCTCAATTGGACTGTTGAGAATTTTGATGTTTAATTTCTTGAGTTCCCTATATATTTTGGATATCAGTCCTCTGTCCGATGAGAAGAGGTCTAGAGGGGCTCTCTGGCTTGTTAAAAAGGAAAATGAAAGAATCATACGATTAGGAGAATCATTTTTTTCTGACTCCTTGATGTCTTCTTACATTTTAAACAAGACACTACCAACAACCATCATCCACAAAAAGCTAACCAAGTATAGCATTAATCCATTCATCCTGATTGGTGTAGAGTTTAAGTGAGACTTTTGGGCTTTAAAGAATTTGCTCCTTGAACACCTAACCATGTGGTAGGAAGAATCATAGAAGGTTTTTGGTTGCCTGAGACACAAACAAAAAGAACTGCCAGGCTGAACACAGACATGGGAAGCACACCAAGGCAGGATTCTGATTGGCCACAACCTCCTGAGTCTAGGGAGGCCTCATTAATTTAATGCACTTTGCTTCTGTGGCAATAGGATGCTGGCCTAGTCAATTACTTCCACCTGCATTTCTCAGCTTGTCACGTTCCACTCTTGATTTTTTTTTAAGGATGTCAAAATAACTTGGAGAGAAAAACATCACTGGATAGAGACAGAGATAACTCCAGATTTCTTCATTCAGCCAGCAGGATATGGGACCTTCCTTCAAATAGATGCAGGTGAATTTATTCATTTAAAATATAAAGCTCTGTTTATCATCCTATATGGGAACATCCAATTTTAAGACCAGACAAGGGAGTGCTTTGAAGCAGTTGTATTTTTCTCCTTTTTATCATGAGTTTTTATTCTGTTCCTGTTTTCATGTATGAAGACAAGCAGAGCTTCCTTCCACACTGACAGAACCCTCCCCTAATTCTTCCTTTTTTTTTAAGAACTAGCGAAAACTAGATTTTCTATTCTAATATTCCTGGAGTGTCAGTATCCCAATGTGTCCTTCAGTCTTAAAACATTTGGAAGACCCCTTAGCTAAGCAAAAAACCTTATGCTGTATCTATTTTAGTAGAAGATGGCTTTCACTGTGAAAAAGTAAAGAATCCACTGTCCACTTACTTTTTTTTTTGTTTCTCTGCTCAAGTGCAAGCCATACCAGCCAGAAGAACAGGTAGACAACTGGCCCTCAAAATGTCCCCATTCATTTGTTCTCACAGACAAATCCTCCACCACCCCTCCACTCCTCACCCCCTTGCCATGTTCCAGATACCAGCTCGGGTGGACATCCCTTGCTCAAGTGCAGGCCACGCCAGCAAGAGGAATAGGTAGGTGAACTCAGCTAGAGACTCACTGCTGGACCACAGGTCACTACTGCCTCCAGAAGTCCTTCAATCTCTCGGTGTCCCCCCAACACTATCTCCAATCCCTCCTTCCGTCCTCACCACCATATCCCAGCTCCCAAGTTCAGCTCCCAACCCCTGATCAACCATAGGCCATATAGGCTAGAAGACCAGAGAGAAAAGAGAAACCAAGAAGCAGAACACTCATCCAATGAAGACAAAGGCAGGAATCGGCACCTAGACCTAGAAGCACTCCAAACCTAGATGCCTAGATGCTAGCCTAAGATTACAATCAACAAAAGCCATGACAATATGCCACCACCAAAATAGACTTGACTATTCTAACATAGCTGAAGTATAAGAAAAAGTCCTTAAAACCAACTTTATGAAGATGATAGAGGTCCTTAAGGAAGAAGTGAATAAATCCCCTGAAGAAATTAAGGAAAAGACAAACAAAAAAAATAGGAGAAAATGAATAAATCCTTTAAAGAAAACCAAGAAAATAAAAACAGTTGAAGGAAATAAATAAAACTGTTCAAGACCTGAAAATGGAAATAGAAGCAATAAAGAAAACACAAACTGAGGGAATTCTGGAAATGAAAATTCTAGGTAAGTGAACAGGAACTATATATTGAAGTATCACCAACAGAATACAAGAGATGGAAGAGAAAATCTCAGGTTTTAAGATACAATACATGACATAGATACTTCAAAGAAAATGGTCAACCTGAAAAAAATTCCTAACACAAAACATCCAAGAAATTTGGGATATTATGAATAAACCAAACTTAAGAATAATAGGAATAAAAGAAGGAAAAGAATCCTAACTCAAAGGCCCAGAAAATATTTCAACAGGATCACAGAAGAAAAATTTCCTGACCTAAATAAGGAGATTCCAATAAAGGTATAAGAAGCATACAGAACATCAAGTAGACTGGACCAGAAAAGAAAGTTCCCTTGTCACAACATAATAAAAACACTAAACATACAGAACAAAGAACAAATATTAAAAGCTGCAAGGGAAAAAGTCCAAGTAATGTATAAACCTAGATCTATTAGAATTACACCTGACTTCTCAATGGAGACTCTAAAAGCCATATGGGCCTACACAGATGTCTTGCAGACTCTTAAGAGACCACAGATGCCAGCCCAAACTACTATACCCAGCAAAATTTTCAGTCATCATAAATGGAGAAAACAATATTCCATGATAAAGTCAAATTCAAACAATATCTATCTACAAATCCAACCCTACAGAAGACACTAGAAGAAAAACTCTAACCCAAGGGGGTTAACTACACCCATGAAAACATAAGAAATAATTTCACACCAGCAAAACCAAAAGAAGGGACACACACACACACACACACACACACACACACATACACACACTGAACCACCACTACCACCATCATAAACAACAACAACAACAATAAAATAACAAGAAGTAGCAGTTATTGGTCATTGATAGCTCTAAATATCAATGGATTCAATGCCCAATAAAAAGATACAGACTAACAGAATAGATGTGAAAACAAGATCCATCTTTCTGCTAAATACAAGAAACACCTCAACATCAAAGATAGATATTACCTCAGAGTAAAGGATTAGAAAGATATTTCAAGAAAACAGACTTAAAATGCAAGCTGGTGTAGCCATTCTAATATCTAACAATTTCTGATTTCAAACAGAAATTAATCAAAAGAGGTAGATTGAGTTCCATTTTTTGGAACCATCATAGTGCTTTCCATGGTGGCTATTATGAATAAAGTGGCAATGAACATTGTAGTAGGAAGGTTTCTCTAGTCCAGCCAAGACCCCACAGTCCCATGGCCCATTTATAGAATAATCATTCAGAAGCTTATATTAATTATAACTGCTTGGCTATTAGCTCAAGCTTATTACTGACTAGCTCTTACACTTAAATTAACCCATAATTCTTATCTATGTTTAGCCATGTGACTTAGTACCTTTTCTCAGTTCTGCCTTGGTATCTTGCTTCCTCTGTGTCTGGCTGGCGACTCCTGACTCAGCTCTTCCTCTTCCCAGAATTCTCCTCATCTGCTTGCCCCACCTATACTTCCTACCTGGCTACTGGCCAATCAGAGTTTTATTTATCAACCAATCAGAGCAACACATATTCACAGCATACAGAAAGACATCCCACAGTAGAACATGAATGAGCAAGTGTTTCTTTGGTAGGATGGAACATCTTCTGGGTATATGCCTAAGAGTGATATAGCTGGATCCTGAGTCAGATAGATTCCCAGCTTTGTGAGGAACCACCACACTGATTTCCATAGGGGCTGTATAAGTTGGCACTCCCACCAACAATGGAGGAGAATTCCCCTTGCTCCACATCCCTGCCAGCATGAGCTATCAATTGTGTTCTTGATCTTAGCCATTCTGAAAGGTGTAAGATGGAATCTGAAAGTAGTTTTGATTTGTATTTCCCTGATGGCTAAGGATGTAGAACATCTCAAGTGTTTCTCAATCATTTGAGATTTTTATATTGAGAATTCTCTGTTTAGATTTGGACCCTAGGTTTTAATTAGATTATTTGGCTTGTTGATGTCTAGTTTCTTGAGTTCTTTATATGTTTTGGATATTATACCTCTGTCAGATGTAGAGTTAGAGAAAAATCTTTTCCCATTTGGCATATAGGTTGCCATTTTGTCATATTGACAGTGTCCTTTGCCTTACATAAGCTTTTCAGTTTCATGAAGTCCCGTTTTTTAATTGGTGATTTTAGTGCCCATGCTATTAGTGTTCTGTTCAAGAAGTTGTCTCTTGTGCCAATGCATTCAAGATTACTTCCTACTTTCTCTTCTATCAAGTTTGGTGTATCTGATTTTATGTATAGGTCTTTGATCCACTTGGATTTGAGTTTTGTTCAGGGTGATAGATATAAATCAATTTGCAGTCTTCTACATGAAGACATCCAGTTAGACCAGCCCCATTTTTTGAAGATGTTTTCTATTTTTCATTGTGCATTTCTAGCTTCTTTATAAAAAAAATCAGGTGCCCATAGGTGTGTGGATTAATGTTTTGGTCTTTAATTCAATTGTATTGATCAATGTGTCTGTTTTTATGCTAATACCAAGCTATTTTCATTATTACAATTCTATAATACATCTTGAAATTAGGGATTGAGATACCCCGGGAAGTTCTATATTATACAGGTTTGCTTTTAGTTACCTCCCCGCTTTTTTTTAACCTTCTAAGGTCTGTAAAGAATTGTTTTGGTATTTGGCTGGGGATTGTGTTGAATCTGTAGATTGCTTTTTGTAGGATGGCAGTTTTTACTACGTTAATCCTACCAATCCATGAGCATGGGAGATCTTTCCATCTTCTGATATCTTCTTCAATTTATTTCTTCAAAGACCTGAAGTTTTTGTCATACAAATCTTTCACTTGTGTGGTTAGAGTTACACCAAGATATTTTATATTATTTGTGGCTATTGTAAAGGGTGTCATTTCCCTGTTTCTTTCTCAGCCTATTTATCATATGTTTATATATTCCTAGCTAGAACTTCAAGTGCTATATTGAATAGATATGGAGAGGGTGTATAACATTGTCTTGTTATTTAATTATAGTGGAATTGCTTTGAGTTTCTCTACATTTAAGTTGAAGTTGGCTATATGCTTGCTGTAAATTGCCTTTATTAAGTTTAGATATGTCCCTTTTATACCTAATCTCACCAAGACTTTTGTCATGAAGGGGTATTGGATTTTGTCAAAGCCTTTTTATTTTAGCATCTAATGAGATGATCATATTTTTCTTTTGTTTCTTTTTTTTTAGTTTGTTTATATATTGGATTACATTTACTGATTTTTGTGTGTTGAATATTCCCTGTATCTCTTAGATGAAGTCTACTTGATCATGGTGGATGATCTCTTCATGCATTCTTGAATTCAGCTTGCATATATTTTATTGAGTATTTTACACATGTGTTTCTGAGGGAAATTGGTCTGTAATTCTCCTTCTTTGTTGAATCTTTTTGTGGTTTGGGTGTCAGAATGACTGTGAATGAATTTGGCAATGTTCCTTCTGTTTCTGTTCTGTAGAATAGTTTGAAGAGTATTGACTCGTAGTTGAAAGTCTGGTAGAATTATGTACTAAAATTGTCTGGTCCTAGGTTTTTTTTTTTGGTAGGGAGATTTTTGATGACTGCTTTGCTTTCTTTAGGGGTTACAGGTGTATTTAAATTGCGTATCTGGTCTTGATTTAACTTTGGTAACTATTATCTATTGAGAAGATTATCCATTTCTTTTAGATTTTCCAATTTTGTGGAGCACTTGCTTTTAAAGTATGTCCTATTGATTCTTTGGATTTCCTTGGTGTCTGTTATGTCCCCCTTTTCATTTCTGATTTTATTAATTTGGATATTTTCTCTCTGCATTTTAATTAGTTTAGATAAGAGTTTGCCCATCTTATTGATTTTCTCCAAGAACCAACTCTTCGTTTTATTGATTCTTTACATTGTTCTCTTTGATTCTGTTTTATTGATTTCTGCCCCCAGTTTGTGCCTAGTCTTGTTGTAACATTTTATGCTGTGTTCAGGCCCTTGGAGGCCTGCTCTTTTCTGAAGGGAAAAGGTTGAGGAGTGGAACTGGGGGAGAAGGAAGGTGGGAGGGGGCTGAGGAGTGTAGGGAGGGCAAACTGTGGTCTGGACATAATATAAAAGAAGAATAAAAAACAAACAAACAAACAAAAAGAACTAGTAAACACTGGACTTTCTCCCACCCTCCCCGCCCTCCCCCCAATCCTCCCCCATTCCCATCTCCAGGGCAACAGGGAAATCTGTGGCTGATATTTAAAATTAAATTAATTATAAAATTTAAAAAAAATAATAAAAAAAAATGTAATGTATAATTAAAAAAACCTGGACTTTCTATTATGACTAATACTCCTAGAAAGTCAGAATATCAATGTATCCTTCAGTCTTAAAAATTTTTTTGAGGACACCTTAGCTAAGCAAAAAAAACTTCATGCTGGGTCTATTTTAGTAAAAGAAGCTTCCATTGTGAAAAAAGGGTCTACTGTTCACTTAAATTTTCTATTCATATACAATCTTCTACAAACAGCTTCCTTTTCTTTTGTATTCATTATTTCTCCACTTCCTAATATTTTGAAAGTTTACTTCCTCTGTGCTTTCATTCTGTTTATTCTGATCTGTCATTTCTAATTGTCCATTGCTGGCATTAGAAGAAATATTATTGTCTCTTTTAGAAAGGATTTATTCATATAAGTACAATTTATCTGACTAAAGCATAAAACCCATCAGCCTTTATATTCATAAACAGCATGTTATAGTTACTTTTCTGTTGCTGTGAAGATTGACTCTGACCAAAAACCACTGGGAGAGCAAAGGATTTCTTTGGCTTATACTTACTCTCCTCATCTAGGGAAGCTGTGGCAGAACTATTTAAGAAAACAGAATAGAAGGAGAGGAGGGAGGGGGAACTGTGATCAGTATGTAAAAGAAAAAAAATTAATTCATAAAAATAATTTTAAAAATTGAAAAAAATAGCTATCATGTATTAAAAAAAGAAGAAAAGGAAAGTGAACAAGTCAGAGTGAACCAGGAAGCAGCCAACAGCGTTCCCCCAGGCTTCCTGTTCCCCCATGCTTCCTGTTCCTGCATGCTTCCTGTTTCAGGTCCTGCCTGAGAGTATCCATTGCTCTTCATTATTGACAATCCTTGATATGATATCTATTATGTACAGTGTTTAGCTAGATAGAAGCTTTGGTTTGCATTATCCGATGAATGTTGAACATCTTTTCCATAGGTTTTTGGTGATTCTTATCTATGAATCTTTCTAATATAATCTCAAAATTGATTTTTATGTCAATATACAAAATACTGGGTTTCATTATGGCATTTTAATACATATTTTCCATTGTACTTTGTTTGAAAGTATAATGTCTCTAGGTCCCTCTGGCTGGCTCCCTTTTTTTTTTTTTTTTTTTTGGTTTTTCGAGACAGGGTTTCTCTGTGTAGCTTTGCGCCTTTCCTGGAACTCACTCTGTAGCCCAGGCTGGCCTCGAACTCACACAGATCTGCCTGGCTCTGCCTCCCGAGTGCTGGGATTAAAGGCACCACCACCGCCTGGCTAATCCCTTTCTTTATCTAGTCCCCTTTTCTGCTTTTACGTCACACATATTCCATTATCTTCTCTTCCTAATGAATATATCTTCCTCCCCCTCATAATCTCCTTTGTGGTTTTTATACACACACACACACACACACACACACACACACAGAGAGACACACACACACACACTTCTAAATGTAGAGTTCTGTATATAAGAGAAAACATGCAATATTTGTCTTTCTTAGTCTGGCTGATTTTGCTTAACATAACGATTTCCAGTTCCATCCATTTTCTCACAAATGAAATTATTTCATTTCTCTTCATGGCTGACTGAACTTCCATTGCGCATATATGATAGTTTCTTTATCTGTTCATCTCTGATGGTTACATTTCTTGACTATTGTCAATAGTGTAGCAGTAAACACAACATACAAGCAACTCTTGACGCCAACCCTTCAAGTGTTCAACTCCAAAATGGAACAGGTGAGTTGTATGCCAATTCCGTTTTCCACCCTGATCTTTACAGTGACTGCACATGGGCTCTCATTCCCGCCAGCAGGATACGGTTTCCTTTTCCCTTCATGCAGCATTTGTTTTTTTTTGTTTTTTTTTTTTTTTTTGGTTTTTTTTTTTTTTTTGGTTTTTCGAGGCAGGGTTTCTCTGTGTAGCTTTGCGCCTTTCCTGGATCTCTCTCTGTAGCCCAGGCTGGCCTCAAACTCACAGAGATCCGCCTGGCTCTGCCTCCCAAGTGCTGGGATTAAAGGCATGCGCCACCAACGCCCGGCAGCATTTGTTTTCTTGATGAAAGCCATTCTGACTTCTTGGGGAAGTTTTACTTTGTCTCCTTGATGGTTAATGCTGTTGAAAACCTTCACAAGTATTTATTGGTCACGTGTATTTTTTTCTTTTAAGAATTGTCTATTCAGTTAAACCATTTATTGATTGGATAATTTGTTTTAGTATATGTGCTGCTGAAGCGAGCATGGATAATTTGTTTATATAATCCAGGATCCCAGTTCAGGAGCTTTGTCATCAACACTGGGTGTGTTTTCCTACCTTAATTAATGTACTCAACATAATTCCCCACAGGTGTGCCTAGAAGCCTGTCTCCCAGCTTCCAGATTCTGTCAAATTGACAATACCAACTATCACAGACACTGCTCACTTTCATGTTGGTTATATAAAACTATTGATTTGTAATTGTTATTTATATATTCTTGACATAATTCCAGGCCATTTATATGATTTGTAGGTTTTTAATATAATTCGTGTTGTCTTTTCATCTTCTGATGGTATTTTTGTTGTATAAAGTATTTCAACTTTAGAAGGATTTTCCTTCTTTCCTTTCTTTCTTTCCCTCCCTGCCTCCCTCTCTCTTCCTACTTTTCTTCCTTCCTTTATCTTTCTTCCAGTGTCTTATTATATATAGCCCAGGCTGGCCTGGGGCTTGCTATGCTTCTGCCTCGGCCTCACAAGTGCTACAACTACAGGTGTAAGCCACCGTAACTAATATACCCGCTACTTTTATTATTGCTATAACAAAATGTTTGACAAACCGACTTGAAGGAAGGATAAAGACATGGTGTTAAGATTGTGAGGAGAGTGGTCTCATTGCATTCTCAGTCTGGGAGCAGAGAGGGATGAATGATAAACTTTCACTAGATTTCTATTTTTTATTCAGCCTGAGACCACAGACCAAGGAGTGTGACACCCACATGCTGAGTTGGTCTTCTCTCTCCAGTTAAACTTCTCTGAATATACTCTCACAGACATACCTAGAGGTTCGTTTCCATGGTGATTCTAGATTCCATCAATTTGACAATTGAGATAACTCATCACAAAGTAGTTTACTAGGACATTTATTTTATCTTTAACTATTATGATTTCCACATATACCCATATCGTTACAGGTAGCTGTAATTTATATTTTTACATCATTGTATGAATAGTTGCAATTTTATTTGTTTTTTCTCAGTAAATGGCATTTGTTATATTTCAATTTTTTTATGGCATTAAGAACTTTTATCATATAATTTTTAAACAACAATATCAGTATTTTGATGAGTACTTTTCCTTTCCTTTTTAAATTGCATATATAATTTTTTTTTTTTTTTTTAGTTTTTCGAGACACGGTTTCTCTGTGTAGCTTTGCGCCTTTCCTAGAGCTCACTTGGTAGCCCAGGCTGGCCTCGAACTCACAGAGCCTGGTACATTCAGATGAGGCAGGTCCAATCCCCTCCTCCCTGCACCAAGGCTGAGCAAAGTGTCCCAGCATATGAGATTTACCAACATAAACTTCAGTAATGTGTGTAATTTTTAGAAACATTTTGTGGGATAATTATTTTACTTTAATTTTTTCTCTTATCCTTTGCACAGACTTTGGCTCTGTTTTGAAGAACTTTTGCTTCCCTGCTTGTCATCCTCTTTTTAACATGAGTTCTACTTTCATATTAAATGTCCCTAATTTCCCAGAGTCTTTCCAACTACCCTAGATTACAATTGGTGACCCAAAAGCCTGTGGCAAGCTTCTATTCTATTGCATATTTCCCAATTCAAAGGTACCAATTATACTCATTTTTATGTCCATTTTTAGCTTTCTATCTGACTTCTGTCTACCAACATGGGGATTTAGAATTATAGACCTATGCTTGTTGTATGATGTCTTTAAACACAGCCTGGGGCCTGGTAGTAGTAAGACAGTCTACAAAAACAATTCAAATAAACAAGTGTAGGGATTTCTAATTTCCTGTTAATCCAAATTATCAAAAGCAACTATTTGAAACACCTTCTGATCTCTATGGAGATCATCAACACACTAAACCAACCAGGCCTCTAGTCACTCCTTGACCCGTGGAGCTGCATGCAGTTTACAATGCCAGTTATTGACTCCAACCATTAGATTGCCAGGGAAGCCAGCAATAATTGCTTCAGGAATTTGATCCATGAATATTTCCTGTTAATTTCCCAGGAGTAAAGCCAGCTGCTTCCCCTCTTTTAACAAAAAAATTAGGAGAGCAGGTGGAAATTACCATATTTATAAATTATTGTTAGAAAATTATTTACTTGGATTTTGGATAGTAAAGAATAAGAAGCCAAATACAGAAGTATTCAAATCAGGGGATTTTAATTTGGATTTGAATAAATAAAGACCAAGGTAGAGAAAAGTATAAATGAAACATGTTCCCATTCTATTTTTTAATCTTAGTATCTTTTCAGGGTTTGGTAAACTCTACAATATCTACTTCCCTCATGACTCAGACAAAGGAACAAAGGATTGGCAGAGTAAATTTTCTTTTTGCATATCAGATCTTTTAGAAGATATCATTTAACTTCTTATTAATTCTGCTCTTTTAAACACCTTTCTATTGTGGTCTCTTAGGATCACCCTTCTTTTTCCTTTCTCCCTATCTAGGTATCAGCAGTCATGAATTTTATATTTCAACTTGGTTAGGTCATGAAACCTAGGAATCTGATCACACATACCTATATATTGCTTTGAAGGCATCTAGTTTATATGAGTTTCACGTTTAAATCAGTATCTAGAAAAAAAGCAGATTATTGCCTCCGCCATGTACCAAAGAAGATGAAAGTCTATGTCCAGATTGCCTTAGGGCTTGAATAGCACGTGGGGCAAATTCCAAAGGCTTGGGTGGCTCCCACCCTCAGCCTCCTTCCCGCCCCGCTAGCTCAGTCGGTAGAGCATGAGACTCTTAATCTCAGGGTCGTGGGTTCGTGCCCCACGTTGGGCGCCAGATATTGCTGAAATTACTAAGGCCACTCCACGTAGTTAAAAGGAGATTTATTTAAAGGCGTAACTCACAAATGAAGGGATAGGTAGATGATGGGTTCTGGAAGAGACGCAGCGCAGTCCGGGCGGTGTTCTCTGGAGAACTTTCCTCGGTCTCCTCTCGCGTCCAGGTCCAGCCACCAAGAGAGCGCCGCGCATCCCGATCTCAGGTCTTCAGGCCCTCCCTTGGCCCCGCCTTGTAGGCGTGATAGTACGGAAGCCTCATTGGGTATTGGAACTTCCAGACCAAAGCTGGAGTGGCTACCCACTACATCGGTCCCCAATCTTCTGTTCTATCCACATTCTTTGGACTTGCCAGCTTCCATAATCATAAAAGTCAATTAAAAAAATGAATCTCTTTCTTTTTCTATCAGCTGTAACTTAATGACAAACTTCTGAGAAATGCATTATTGAGGTAACTTGGTAGTGTGGTGAACATTATAGACCATTTATGCAAACAAAGATGACATTGATATTGCTAGGTGATGCAATCTTATGTGTTTTCTTGTCAGTATGGCACATGACTTTGTGTAAACATTTCATTAGTAGGCATCTTCACTGATGGAGACCTTATAATCCACACACTTGGAAGTGGGGGTCAGTCAGGAAGATGCCTTTGTCTGATTTGGAGGTTGGAAGGTCCAGCCCTGGCAGCTTATCCCCATGCTCTGCAAAGGCCCAGAGAGGAAACTATTACATTCATGCCTGAATTAAAAGCTTTGTTTCTTGCATCTGTCCTTACTTAATTATTCTTATGTTCTTTCTAGTCTGGGCTTTCTTTATCAAATGATTTTTATTTCAATTTCTGTCTTAAATCATATAAATTCATTTCTAGCATGGTTTAGTTTCGATTTTTTTTTCATGTTCTGAATCATTTATGTAATATATAGCGACTGTTTGTTTTCAGGTAGGAAGTTGCAGTTTTATCTGTCTCGTTGACACCTCTTCGTGATGTGATTTTGTTGTTTCTGTGGCAGCTGTTTTACCTCTTTTTACGTTCTTTGCTTCTGTTACTTTACAATGCTCCACAATTCCTCTTAAACCCTACTTGCAGTCTGCCTCTCCACACTTGAAAGCCCCTCCTATCTTTAATAATTTCCAGACCCCCTATGGGTATTCCAAATGGAACACACATAAAGGTTCAAAGCTAACATCACAAATGGGAGAAAACACGTGACACTTGATTTGTCTGGCTCTGGGTTACTTCGAGCAGAATTATTGGTTCTAGATTCATCCATTTATCTGTGAATTTCATAATTTTATTTTTCTTAATAGTTGAGTAATATTCCATTGTATAAATATACCACATTATTCATTTATCAGTTGGTGGCTATCTAGGCTATTTTCATTTCTTAGCTACTGTGAATAGAGCAGTAATGAATATGGATAAGCAAGTGTCTTTACCTGGAGATCAAATACAGGCCTTGCACCTCCTAGACAAGTACTTTACCACTGACTGAAATCCTCAGTTACTGTCTTTTTTCTTTTTTTTCTTTGAGACATGGTCATCATATCAAGACTAGGCTAACACAGAACTCAGTATACTGCTTCAGCTCCCAGGTGCTGGGATTACAAGCAGATAAAACCACGCCATGGATAAAAATTTTCTTAGCAGAATTTCTTCAATAGATTTGAGAGATTGGAAATCTCTTTTATGCGCATTGCAATAGCTGTGTAACCATTCACATTATTTGCATTTTAAGTGCATTAGTTAAAACAGATAGTAAGACTTCTACCGTTACAGAAGCTATTTCCTTTCATTGGACATGCTTTCATAACTGCTGTTATGCCAGTATTTTCTTCTTTTCCAGAATTTGTATTTACTATAGGTCCCTAAATTGCCTGTAAATGTCAAGCATTATTTTATTTTAAAGTATCTGAAATGATTAAGAGTAATAATTAGGTACACTATTTCTACTTTAAGACATATTGACTTAATCTCTTAAGACATCTTGATATAGTATCATAAAGTCTGCCTCCAATTGCAGAGAAATTTTGAAAGTATTCCCCCATGCAATGTATATTTGTTAAAATTACATTGATCACATCACCGTATTTTTATGTTGAAAATATTTCAACCCACTGAAAGTTTGATGTATTTCATTTTTCATGTTGAAGGCAATTTTTCTTTGTCTTGGCTTTTTTTTAGGTGTTGTTCATGGGAAATGTATTATCTCCAGGGTTTTAATGATGATTTATGATGAGGTCTGGAATTTTTCTTTAATTGGAAAATATTTGACTTGAGAGGATTTTTTATACTTACTTCTATGCTCTTGCATTTTACTTTAAAAATATTTACAAGAAAATAAATTCATCTCTTTACTTAAATCTATATTCTCACTATACTATAGAAACAATGTGTGTCTCTTTTTTTAACTTAAAAATGATTTAATTTTTAAAATTATTCCTATTATTTCTTGAGATTACAATTATATAATTTTCCCCTTCTCTGTCCCCCCTCTAAACCTTTCCATATACCCTTTTTTACTCTCTTTCAAATTCATTCATTAATTATTGTTACAGACACACACACACACACACACACACACACACACGTACCTAAATACATAAATGCAACCTGTTGATTGTATAATACTAATTGTATATATGTTTTCATTAAGTAATTGTTGTTACATGCACATATGTCTACACATATATAACCCTAAATATAAAAATGCAACTTACTCAGTCTGTATAATGTTACTTGTATGTGTGTTTTCAGGGCTGACCACTTGGTATTGCATAAGCAATTGGTGTCCTCACCCCTGGTGAAGACTGTTTCTTCCAATTTCACCATTGCCAATGTCATACTGTAGCTCATGTTTAGACAGTTATCTTGATGAGACTTTATAGCTACAACTTATGGCATCATAGAAGACATGATCTTTTTAAAATTTTTTTATTAAGAAATTTTCTACTCACCCTACATACCACCCACAAATCCCACCTCCTCCCTCCTCCTACCCCCCTAGCCCTCCTTCCCAGGCCACCCCCCCATCCCCATATCCTTCAGAGAGAGAGAGAGAGAGAGAGAGAGAGAGAGAGAGAGAGAGAGAGAACTAACTGGGAATGGCATAGACTTTTGAAACTTCAAGGACCACCTCCAGTGACACATCTCCTTCAACAAGGCCACACCTCTGAATCCTTCCCAAAGAATCCCACCAACTGTGGAACAAGTATTCAAATATAGAAGCCTTTTGGAACTGCTGGGGGCCATTCTCATTCAAACTACCGCAGTCCTTTCTCACACCTATATCATGTAGAGTACTGCCTATATATCTTTTCTTATAGCAGTTCCAATGTTTCAGGTTTCAAACTGAGGTCTTTGTTGCATTTGGAGTTAATTTTAATGCCACTTGATAGCTGTGTATCTAATATGATTCTTCTTTAAGTTGATATTCAGTTTTCCCAGCATCATTTGTTGAAGATACTTTCTAGTCTCTCTGGTACATTTTTGGCATCTTTGTTAAATATTAAATGGCTGCTGTTACATGTACTCATGTTTTGGGTCTTCAATTTTGTTCCATTGGTCTACATGTCTGTTTTGGTACCAGTAACATATTGTTTTTATTACTAAGACTCTGTAATATATCCTGAGCTCTGAAATGGTAATCCCTCTAGCATTGTTTAGGTTTTTTGATGTCCTTTGTGGTTCTTTATGCATTTTAAGATAATTTCTTGCCTATTTATGGTGGTTTAAATAATATTGGCCCCCATAGGCTCATATACTTGAATTCTTGGTCATTAGGGAGTAGTGCTACTTGACAGGGATTAGGAGATATGGCTTTGTTGGAGGAAGTGTGTCTCTGAGGGTAGGCTCTGGGACTTCAGAAACCCAATTCAGCTCTAGTTTTTCTCTATCTTCCTATTGCCTTGGGATCTGGAGGTAGAATTCTCAGCTACTATGTCTACCTGCATGCCACCATGTTCCTTGCCATGAGGATAATGGACTAAAACCTCTGAAACCCTAAGCAAGCCCCAATTAATGCTTTATTTTATAAGTGTTACCGTGGTCATGCTGTCTCTTCATAGCAATAGAACACTGACTAAGACACTATTTCTGTGATGAATAGGATGGGGATTTTGATAGGATTACACTGAATCTGTAAGTAGCTTTTGGTAAAATGGCCATTTCACAATGTTAATTATACCAATCTGTTAGTATGAGATGTCTTTCTATTTTCTAGTATCTTTCATTCTCTATCCCTTTCTTCAGAGGCTTAACCTCCTTTATTAGGTTTATTCCTGGCTTAACTTCCTTTATTAGGTTTATTCCTGGATATTTTATTTTCTTTGAGGCTATTGTGATTGGATTTGTGCCCATGATCTCTTTCCCTGCATGTTTGTTGTTGGTGTATAGAAACATGATTGACTTGTGCTAATTGATCATATATCCTTTCACATTACTCAATTTGTTTGTCATTTATAGAATTTTTGAAACCTCTAATGTATAATACAACATCAACTCTAAATGGGGGTGGTTTGACTTCTTTTTCT
Source organism: Peromyscus nudipes (assembly GCA_902168325.1). NCBI lineage: Eukaryota > Metazoa > Chordata > Mammalia > Rodentia > Cricetidae > Peromyscus > Peromyscus nudipes. The sequence continues at coordinate 13,199 of CABHPH010157665.1, read as the reverse complement.
ATTCATATTTAAATTCCTCTCTTGCTTCACTACTCCAGATAGTAGTTCAAGCACAATACTGAAAAGGAGTATGGATTGTAGACTGCCCTAACCCATTCCTAATTCAGTGGGATTGCTTCAAGTTTTTCTCCATTTAGGATAACGTTAGTTGTGAATTTCTTATATACACCTTTTATTATGTTGAGTTTTGTTCCCTCTATTCCTATATTCTTTGGGACTTTTATCATGAAGGCATGTTGGACTTTTGTCAAAGGCCTTGCTTGCATCTATTGAGATAACCAATCTTTCAGAACTTGGACTGCACTGTTCCAGGCTCTTCTGACTTTTAAGGTTTGCCTTTAGAAATCAGCTGTTATTCTGATAGATTTCCGTGTATATGGGACTTGTGTGTTCTCTCTTGTAGCTTTCAATACACTTTGTTTTCTTTCCATGTTTTAACTATGATGTGCCAAGGTGAGTTTCTCTTCTGGTCTTGACTCTGGTGTTTTGGTGCTTTCCATGTCAGTGTCGGGATTCTTTCTTTGGTTCGGTGAAATTGTCTTCTATGATCTTGTTGCAGATCTGTTCTTTGCTACTGGTTTGTAATTTTTTTCCCCTAATCTTTGCCTATAATTAGAAAATTTTTCTTTTCATGATATGTCACATTTTCTGTATGTTCTTTTCTTGTGTTTAAAAATATTCTTTCATATTGCTTGGTTCTTTGGCTTAGATCTCTACTTTATCTTGTACTCCTGATATTATGTTTTCTGCTGGATTCATTCTACTTTAGTTTTCTAGTTGAGTTATTGGATATTTCAATTCCACCTTCATTTAAGCATGAGTCCTTGTCAATGGTTCTATCTCTTCAGTGAATTAGTTATCAAGTCCTGGATTGCCTTTGTCATTTCTGTCAGTCTTATGTGTGTGTTTTCTTAGGCATCATTCAGGTGTTTGTTTATTCTCTTTAAGTTTTTCCCCTTAATTTCATTGAGCTCTTTCTTTGTGTTTTCTCTAAACTCTTTGAATTGTTTGATGAAGTTTATGTTTGTTCTTTCAAATTCTGTATCCTGAGCTTCATATAAGTAATTCTCATTAGCAAACATTTCTATAGGACTAGTAGGTTTTAGGGGAACAATACTGGCTTGATCTTTCATATTGTTAGTATTTTTGGAATAAGATCTGGACATGTGGACTTGCTTTGTTAGTTCTGTGTCTGATATGGACAAAGCAGGCTTGGAAACAAGATGGGCAGATGGGTTGGGCCTAGAGATTATAAATGGTTTAGATAGAATAAATTCAGTGGACTGAAGAGACTGGGCTGATGTATACTATGTGAGAGCTGGTCCATGTCCAGATTGTGAGGATGGATCTGGCTATGTGGAGAAGTTGGATAGATCTTAGAAGGAGCCCATATGGTAGGATGCAGGATCCTGGAAGCTTGGAAGTGATAGGGGCATAGGCAGGGTTAACCATACTAGGCTGGGGTATGGATGTGGGATCCTGGTTAGATCTAGCTTGTGGAGGAGGATGTCTGGAGGGGAGAATCAGGCAGACTCTGAAGAAGGATGTGCTGCTTATGGCTGGGTGGAGAGTTTCTTAAGTTTTTAATTATGAAGTATGGGAAGGCAGAGTAATTGTTTCTCTTTCTAAATTTTGTCAGTCATCCACATTGAAGGCACAGAATGAAAATGTCACAGACCAAATGTCTTCCAACTAAACTTCTAGAGAAATTATGGCTTATCCTAAGTTATTTTTGTAGCTTCTTTGAAAGTTTATTTCTTTTGGTGACACTCCTCAGGGCTCTAGTAAGATGAAAAACGGAAAATGCTAAACTGGTAAGCTCTGATTCATTAGATACTTAGAGTTCCTGCATTGTGGTCTTGTACTTAAATAGTGATTCTTTTGTCCACACATTAGTAACAACTGCCTTAAAATAATTTTACAGAATATAGTTACAAACAACAAATACAACCTGACATATTTCAACATAACTACTACAATTGAAGATTAGCTCTTTAAAGCAAGATCTTATTACCGTAGGTTTCAGTTAAAGTAGTGTAAAATATCCAGTTGTATTCTTTTATTTGCAAATTATTTTGTCTGTGTTGTGTGTTTCGATTTTTGTTAATTTAAAGGTCAAGTTCCCAATATGTCAATAAAGTCTGATGGCATTTTTATTGCATTAAATTGATCAGGCACTTTGGGGAGAAAAGAATTCAGTCTTCATATTATTGAACATAGCATATTCTCTATTTATTTAGCCCTTCTTGAATTATTTTAGCATCATTGTATAGTTTTCAAAGCAGTGATCTTATCTGAATGTTAAAAAAATTCATTTCGCTTCATGTGCTTTGAGGATATTGTAAATAACAGAAAAACATTACTTCCAGCTACACATTGTGAGTAAAGAAAAACACAATATTTGTGTATTGATCCTGAGTTCCAGGACTTGTTGAAATTCATTGATTCTGCAAGCTCTTGAGGATTGTTGAAGATTTTCTGTACATATAATCATGGTGCCTGTCAATCATGATCATTTCATTTGCAATGTATCTTTTTATTTTTATTTCCTTATTATTGAACATACTGGAATCTGAATGATAATTCTGAGAGTAGACATCCTTGCTTTGTTTTCTTATTGGAGCAAAGCATTGGTCTTCCACCACTAAGTGTGCCTTAAGTTGAAATGTTTAATCGTTTTGTGCTTGTGTTTTACCAGGTTGAGAAAGATTTTATATATTTCTTCTTTTACGTGTTGGCCAGGGCTGTCCAAGATACTCCCCAAACACACAGCCTATTGCTGTTGCCCTTGGTTACCCCTGAGAGGTAGAGGGCAAGTCTCTATTGCTGAAGACATCATGCAATTCAGAAACAGAGGCCTATATTTTTTGAAATAGAATCTATGACCTCTAACTTACTAAACTAGTATAATCCGTAGCAACAATCTATAATCATTTGTCCTTATTCACATAGATAAACATAGTCTTCACCCTTCATCACTCTGCAACAGATGAAGACCACTATAGAAAACCACAACCAATCAAAATGTAGAGCTATAGAGCTGATTTCCAATGGATATATCTACAAAACAACCCACACCTAAGGCACATGGAAAACTTCATAAGAAGGGGTGGAAAGATAGTAAAAGCCAGAGAATAAGAGAGTTTATTGTGAGATTATGTCTCCTAGTAATATCAAGAGCTACACCCATAGAGTATAGCTAAATGACTATCCAAATGTGATCTGAACAAGAATAATACCAGTGGACCTGCCGAAGTTGACAGAGAAAAGACCATGAGACCTCAACTCTACACAATGAAGTACAGGCAACTAAGGAAAACTTGGAGTGAGAGAGATGGTCTTTTTCATGGAAGAGCACACTGGTTGGTTGTCCAGTTATAAACAGTCAGCCCTGAAAACATACATCATACATATAAGTAACATTTTATGGACAAAACAGGTTATATATATTTGTAGACACACATTTGCATGCAATAACAATTAGTAAAAAAAAAAAAGGCCATAAATTTGAAGGAGAGTGGGGAAGGGTTATTTACTGTGTGTGTGAATGTGTGTATATGTGGGCATCTGTGTATCACAGGTGAGTGTGCATGTCATAAGACAACTTGTGGGGGTTGATTTTTTTCTTCTACCATGTGGACCCTAGGGCTTGAACTCAGGTTGTCAGTCTTGGCCACAAGTGCCTTTACCTGTTGAACTATCTTGCTAGTATTTCCATTTTTCAGGTTGACTGATAGAGACTTCTGTTATCTGGAATTTGTTTTCTATATGTCTAACAAATTTTTTGTTTGTTTTGTTTTGACATTATCTCACTATATAGTCCAGGCTGGTCTCAAACTTTTAATCTCCTACTTCAGTGCCATAAGGGCTGGAATTGCATCTGCCTTGGTTCTCATAGCTTTTTGTCTATTACTTCCTCATCTACTTCTTCTTTGGGGACCCTAACCTCTTTACCATTTACTGAATTTATCCTGTACTTAGGAAGAACAGTTTTAGTGCATATAGAATTCTAGATCCATAAACCCACACCTGACCCCTCATACTAGCTGACATGCACTTTTGTCATTTTTCAATATTGTAGCACGAATTTTTTTTTTTTTTTTTGGTTTTTTCGAGACAGAGTTTCTCTGTGTAGCTTTGCGCCTTTCCTGGAGCTCACTTGGTAGCCCAGGCTGGCCTCGAGCTCACAGAGATCTGCCTGCCTCTGCCTCTCGAGTGCTGGGATTAAAGGCGTGCACCACCACCGCCCGGCCTGTAGCATGAATCTTAAAAGATCTTATTAATAAAATCAAACCTGAAGCCAGGTATTGTAGCATGAATCTTGCTGGATCCTCAGCTGGTCTTGTTTCCTCAGACTGGAGGCCTCTGTGTCCTCATATCCGAATGGGCCTCAGCTGAACTGATGCTCAAAGCCTGAATGCTTAACCAGGCCAAAATGCTTAACCAGGCCAAAATGCTTCTCCAGGCCAAAGCTTCTCCAGGCCAAATGCCTCTCCAGGGCAAATGCTTCTCCAGGGCAAATGCCTCTAGTTTCTATTCCTCACGCTTTATATACCTTTCTGCTTTCTACCACCACTCCCTGGGATTAAAGGTGTGGCTTTCTGGGATTAAAGGTGTGTATCACCGTGCCTGGCCGTTTCCAATGTGGCCTTGAACTCACAGAGATCCAGAGGGATTTCTGTCTCTGGAATGCTAGGATTAAAGGCGTATGCTACCACTGCCTAACCTCTATGTTTAATATTGTGGCTGTCCCGTTCTCTGACCCCAGATAAGTTTATTAGCATACACAATATTTTGGGGAACACAATACCACCACAAGGTATTGAGGTGAATGCTGGAAGATCAGAGAGGCGGAACAAGCCACAGCCACCTCACCTCACCAATTCCTCAGCTGATCCTGTTTCCTGTCATCACTTCCTGGGATTAAAGGCGTGTGTCACCATGCCTGGCTGTTTCCAGTGTGGCTTTGAACTCAGAGATCCAGATGGATCTCTGCCTTTGGAATGCTAAGATTAAAGGTGTGTGTGCCACCATTTTCTGACCTCTATGTCTAGTGGTTCTGCTATTCTCTGACCCAAGATAAGTTTATTAGGATGCACAATATATTGGGGAACACAATAATCACCACACAGTATTGCTTTATTTCTGCAATAAATTGATAGATTTATTTCTGTGTATGTATTATTTGATATTGGTTTGTTTTTCCTCTATCATTGATTTAAAATATTTGGTTTCTAGTGCAATGTGTTGTAGCTTCCTTACCATTCCCTAGGTTCATTCAGTCCTGAATATACAAGTTATTATTCATTAGTTTTAGACACATCCTATCAATTATTTCTTCAAGTATTTTTGCCTGCTCCTTTGTCTCTTGACTCCATTATAATAGCCTTTTCATTTTGCCAAAGAGATTCCTGTGACTATTTTTTCAGGTCCTTCTTTTTATGCATTAGTTTGGAAGCTTTCCTTTGCATTTTCACATTAGTAGTCCAAGCCAATATGAGATAGATTTTTAATAGGAAGTGTTTAAAATATCTTTAAAATAAAATGTCTGTACCTCCTTTCCTATTATCTGTGCACTGATGAAGAAGCGTTGTGAGTAAATGGCCTTTATGCTCTAGGGCTTCCCTTTTGGGAGGCAAAGCAACCCAAGATGGAAGTAATTTAGGAGCAAGGGAATGGAGGATTATGGGAATGGGAATTGGAGGGTGAAAGGTAGAAAACGCTTGAGGTGTTCTCTCTCCCCAAGTGCCCATAACGATGAGATACAGCCTCATTCGGAAAGTGTTGTATACTGTGAGTCACGGTAGCTAGATTGTATTACACCATCTTTCATTAACTTTGAATATTTATTAAATTTTCATTTGGACCACTTTCTGCTTCATCACATTCATGTTTAATAAACTGAAAGGAATTACAGATGTTATATAATCTTGGGTAGAACTATAAGAAACTCCAAGGTTAAGTGCTTGAGAACCAAGGGTTGCAATGTTCTCTTCTAGATGGTTTTCTTCTATCACTGCCCTAGGATAGGGCTGACTGTGATAACTTCTACTTACATATAGTAACTTAAAAAAAAAACTTCAAAAATCTATTAGTTTTCTGTCTCCTCTAATCACATTTTAATTTTGGGGTTCACTTTAGAAAGAATTTGATTTCTGATTTATGTTAAAGATAGTCAATCAGAATAGCACTGACAGATCTCAGAAGAACAGTGTCACAAAGTTCTATAAGTTCTATGAAATTCACTTTCGTACTTTTATTGAGCATTTTTAGAACTTAAACTTAAAGAAAATGATTTCATTTAACCTTTATTTTTACTATAAGTTTCTGTAAATATCACAGTTCACTACCCCTCATAGATCGTATTTATGATTTTGGACTTAAAATGACTTTGCGTGTTGGTCTTTTCCTGGGTGACAATATTATGATGATTGTCTCCTGTGGTACTGGGCAGTGGACATGCCATGGCCCCCAGTCAGTCATGATCAGAAAACAACCAATGCTAACCTGTGGGCTAAGTGAACAGGGCTGGCAGGTTAAATGTGTTGAATGTTTTTCAACTTTATCAGTTTCAAATGGGTTTATTGGTCATAACCCCATTGTAAATTGAGTATTATCTGAATTTTTTTTTCCTCCAAAGCTTAAAAATCTCAATGGACTTCAACTTCCAGGTAATTAATGTCTTGATTTCAACTTCAAAGTAATTAATGTCTGGAGAAAAAGTGGCCCACTCCTTGTTACTTTTGGATCTTTCTATTTTATTTGGTAATTTTCTCTCCTAACCTGTTGTTTGATCCAATACCTCCTGTGTCCTAGATTAATCTCATTAGTGAGATCTGTGAAAATGTGCTTTGGATGATCCTTTGGTACTTTTTCTGACATAGAGTTCATCATTTGACTTACTATAAAAGGATGCACAATGTCTGTGGTGTGTTCTAGCTCTGGAGAACTTTTACTCAAGCCAATAATCTAAAAAAATTCAAACAATTAAATGAGAGCCAAGAAATCAAAACCCATACTGAGCAAGAATTATTTATGACTTACAGAATGTATAGGATATAAATTTCTCATCTTTAAGATGTGTAATACAATTCATCAAATTAGAGAGTAAAAGAGAAAGGGCACATCATATATTTTTTTTCTGGTTAAAAAGCATCTGATGAAATTTATTGTCCCTTTCTGATAAGGCTATTTTATGTTAGTATATTTGCATTGTATTAAATTTATTAACAAAATAAAAATATTCTTGTTCTGTAGATATAGAGAAGAGTATTTAGTACATCTGGAGACCCTGACATTTTAGAAGAAGAGAAAGATGTTCGTTGTGATATTATACTTTAATGACATGTAGTTAATGTAATCAACTGCATCAATGTAGAGAATGTACAGAAATTGATGTAGAGAAATGTTAGAGGTATGACATGATAAAAAAAAAGGCAAGGGCTGCACTGCCTATGGTGGGATACCTCACACAGTCTTGAGGAAGGGGGAGGGGCTTGGACCTACCTCTACTGAATGTACCAGGCTCTGCTGACTCCCCATGGGAGACCTTACCTTCTTGTAGGGGGGAATGGGGGATGGGTTGAGGAGGGGAGGCTGAAGGGGTGGGAGGAGAGAAGAAGGGGATCTGTTATTGGTATGTAAAATGAATAAAAAATTTCTTAAGAACAAAAAAGGCAAAGGCTGGGGAGATGACTCCATGGGTAAAGTGCTTGCCACCCAAGTATGAGGACCTGAGATTGAACCCACAGCAGCCATGTAAATGCGGGACAGAGCATGTGGCCTACCCATAACCCCAGTACTTGGGACATGGAAACGGGGTATCCCTGGAGCAAGCTGGCTAATGAGATTGGTGAATTATCAAGTTTTGGGTTCAAGTAAGAGACCACGACTCAACATATAAGATGGGAAGTGACTGAGAAAGGTACCTGATGTCAGCCTCTGGCCTCTGCAAAGCTCCTGTACACAGATGTGAGTCCCTGCATGACAATATATGTACGAGAGAGAGAGAGAGAGAGAGAGAGAGAGAGAGAGAGAGAAGGAGGGGGTGGAGGGAGAGAAGAAGATGAAACAGAAGAGGAGGAGGAGGACAGAAAAAACAAAGTAAACTTCCCCTATAAAAATGAAAATGAAAAAGACAATTGAGGGGAAACACTTATTGCTAAAAGGAACAAACAGGAATCTAATTAGAAATAGAAAATTAATGCATGAAAATTAACAATATCATTGAAGAACTCAAGAGGAATTAAGACTCCCTCTTCTTAGGCATCATTGTTAAAATAAATGTATCTTAACTCTAGGAAAAATTCTGAAAAAAAACCATTGCTTTTTAAATGTATTCACCAAGTATATAGGTGGGTAATTTTATGGAATATTAAGCATATTATAAAATATAAATGTAGAGGCTTATAGGGATGAACAATTACATAATCTATATAGTTAAAAGAATCTAGAAGTGGACTCAATACATCTTTAAATGTAATATATGTTAAGGAAGCATCAGAGAAAAACTGGGAAAAGTTGAATTATTCAGTAAGGGATACTAAAACAACTGCACATCCATCTGGAAATAATAAAATTGGATCCAACCACAATTTCATATAGACCAAAGAATTTAGTGTAAAAATTGATCTGCAAAGTGCTAGAATTAAATAGAAGAAAACAGAAAAAAACAACACTTTTGGAATAAGAAATCATTTCTAAATGTCAGATAAAACCAGGAACAGTAAGGCATTCACAAATTTGACTAAACATAGAGCATTTGTGTGGCTGTAACCATAAATAAAATTAAAAATACAAAAAATTTAGCAGAAATGTTTGTAACTCATATCATAGTCAAAAGCACATTCCTCCACCTGTAAATATTTTCTATTTATCAAAAAGAAAATAACAAAAATGCAGGAGAATTAAGAGCAAAAGCTATACATAGTTGCCAGAAGGTACAAATTACTGTAACTTATGAGCATGTATCTTGGTACAGTCAAAATAAAGCCTAAATACAAAAACCACAGTGAATGAAGTTACCACACATTAAGAGTTCAGTAATTCAAGCTTGTATTTCTGTACTATATGGATTGATAATAGAACTATTCAAGGTGGCTAATGGACTCTGAGTGCTTCTGTTATGCAGGCTTTGTCCTAAGTATTCTCCATTCATTTATTGATTAATTCCTTACAATATTCATATAAAGAAAAATGATTTACATGGCAAACTTGAAGTCTAGAAAGATAAGCAGCTTGCCCTGTCACAAAGAAACTAACTAGGTGGCAGGAGAAGTAAACCCAGGAGATTTGTCTGGAAAACAGATGTAATTGCTGTACTTGACTATTGTTTTCCAATTGGAGGGCAATAAAAAGTATGAATGCACAGTTTCTTGAGTCCTGAAATTACTCCCTCAGGACTTTATGGCAAAGAATTATTCACATGCACAAACAATGAATGTGCATATATTTATTACAACCTTGTTTATAGCAATAGATTGGGAGGACATGTTCATTAGTAGGGCCATTATACACACTGGTGCTGTCATACTGTGGGATCCTCAGAAGCTGAAAGCAAGTGGAAAAACTTTTCAATGTCTTCATCTGTACCTACACTATAATGTGTGTACCTCCAATGGATGAGAATACATCCAAAATCTGTATATATGCGTGCTCATGCTATATCAGAATATCTCTGGAAAGACTGATAGGATTTGGTAATTGTATCTGCTTTGGGGAGAGAAATTAAGAAGAGGGAGATGTCCTACTTTCCACTGTGTATTCCCAAAAGGAATCAATACAAAATATTGTAAAAATATAAAACTAGAAGAAATATTGTCCATTCAAAATGCTCATTACTAAACTTAAATAAAAACTATATATGTAAGGTATAGAATCTGCTTTTACAAAATGACTACATAGCTCCTGTTGGCCTAGGACTCGCTAGGAAGCCCATGCTGACTTTGAACTAGAAAGCCCCTTCTTCACCACCTTAGTGTTGAGATTACAGACATGTGTCACTGTGTTAGGATTTAACGTCATAATTTGATGTGTGTGTTCATAGGGAAGTGGCTGTGATTGTTTTAATCATCTAGAATCTTTCTACCTCTCCAATACCTTTGACTTCCAGGTATGGAACTTCACCAAACATCATTTTTTCATCCTAAAGGGAAATATCTCTGTGTCTTTAGTGGTGGAGGGTTTTATTTTTCAGTTCCTTTTAGTCTGTAGAGCTTCTTGTCCGGTGTCTCCCAGATGCTCCTGGTCTGGCCCCTTCCAGGAGTTCTCAATCCTCTTAGATGGGAAGATTTAGAAATATTTATGATGTAGAGAAATGATGGATTGGATTTGAAAGTAAAGCCCAGCCAGTGATGTCAATACTTATTTATTTTTCTCATCCTGTCTAATTTTGGTTCTAAGGCACTTCTGAGTCATGTCTGCATTTGTTGCCTTTGAGTAATGCACAGTAGCAGAGGTGTTCTGTAGAACCTACTTTTCCTGGTCATTTTGTTAGTGATGTTCCCATTTTAGTATTTGTGAGGCAGTGAAGGAAAAAAAAAACAGAGTTTTTGTGCTATCAAGATCTGGGATTTGCCCTTGGCATTGGTAAATGAGCTGGGCAGATTCAACACACATTTTCAGGTCAATGCCCTCTATGCTGCATACTTCTTATGTGTGTAGGGTGGAAGAGCTCCTCATTGTATTTAAAAATTCATAGATACCTTATAAATTAATTAAACTTTTAAATAATCAACTCATTATTTTAAGTTTAGCTCCTTGGCTGTGATTAATATGTAAGTAAATCTTTAAAAATTAATGAGAAATGACTGCATTTTGTTATTGTAGCATTTTATTATAAATACTATAATATAGTTAATGAAGAATTTTATTTTCAAACTATTGAGGTAATAGGTCAAGGACATTTTATTATCCTGGCAGACAAATCTTATTCTACAAATCATTGTGGGGGCCCATCAATGCAAGGGGGTACAGGAGCTGCCAAATACTATCTCATTAATTGCCTCCATCACTTCATAGCATGCGTTTTTTATCATATGAATGAGTGAGTCTTTTCGGGTGAGTGAAAGGGGCAAGTTTTAAAACACAGATGAAGAAGAAAACATTGCTGGAAGCTTCTCCATAGAAAAAGCAGATTAAACCACAAAGTAAGCGTTCAAGAGTTTTAGCAGAATTAGATCATCATGCTTCAAAATAATCACCTTGAACTAAACAGAAAGGTAAAGAAAAAGAATGGAAACTTGTAGAAACAAATGAGAGGAAAATACTTAATCAGAAGTTTACATTTTATGACAACTACTGGTGTTGTTCGTAATATTGCAATATATCCTTTTCTAAATCAAGATTAGTAAAAATAATCTATGCCTAATGTTGACTATAATTAGGATTTAGGGGGGAAAGTGACCATTAAAAAATAGTTTTCATGCACTGATGTATAAAAACCTTTGAAATGCAACAATGACAAAGACTGGAGTCCTTATTTTAGGTTCTGAGACCCTATGGATTCAGCCCTCCATCCTTGAAAAAAACCCAGTAACACAAAACTTAGACACATCCTCTACCACTGAGCTGTATGCCTAACTTGACTTAATGGGTTATTAAAAAAAGACATGAAGTTGGGAGGGGGCAGGGTGGGGAGGAGATAAGGGGACTTCAGAGATGAAATGGGGAGGATATATATTTTCTCAGATATATGCATGGAATTCTCAAGAATAAAAAATGTTTAAAAATGAATAAAAATATAGTTAGCTTTGTCTATGGTCACCATACCCTACCACTTCTTTTCTTTTAATTAAAAAAAATATGTGAATGTTTGTGTTTCTGTGTGGGATATATTCACATGTGTGTAGGTGCCTGTGGAAACCAAAATTTGGGGCCAGATTCCTTAACCTCTCTGAATCTAAAGTTGTGGCATGGTTATCATTTATTTAATGGCTAATTTCCATACATAAGTGAACATATACCATATTTATTTTTCTGAGTCTGGGTTACCACACTCAGGATGATTTTTTTTCTAGACTCATCCATTTGCCTGCAAATTTCATGATGTCATTTTATTTTTAAAGAACTCAGTAATATTTCATCGTGTAAATGTACCACATTGTGTAAAAGTTTTTTATCCATACTTCTATCGAGGGACATATAGGTTGTTTCCAATTTCTGTGCCCAAGAGTGACATAGCTGAATTTTGTGGTTGATCGATTCCCATCTTTCTGAGGAACCACCACACGGATTTCCATAGTGGCTATAAAAGTTTGCACTTCCTGTGGAGCCCCCATGGAACTGGACTAGGCCCTCTGGATATGGAAGATGGTTGTTTGGCTCGAACTGTTTGGGAGGCACCCAGGCAGGGGGATCAGGATCTGTCCCTGGAGCATGGGCAGATTTTGGAAGTCCAGTGCCTGCCGGTGTGACGCCCTGCACAGCCTTGGTACAGTGGGAAGGGGCTTGGACCTGCTGTAGTTGTTACTTAGTAGCTAAAAAAGAAACACACTATCCAAGTAAAGAGAAAAGCCGAAGAGGTCAGAGCTAAGAGCCTTAACTGCTTTCAGTTCGCTAGTCACTCCCTGAAGCAACGACGACTCTCTGCTCAAAAGGGGGGTTGTCCTTTTATAGAATTCTGTTCTGCCTTCTCATTGGTTGTAAGCCCAACTGCCTAACTGCCGCATCACTACTTGTTCGCCAGACTCTGGCTATGGCTTGTTAATAGCTCTGACCCCTAGGCAACTTTATTTATTAAAATATAACATTTTAATACAAAAGAAAATATCACCACATTTCCCCTTTTCTATTTTAATAAAAGAAAAAAAAGAAAAACGCTTATAACTAACATAAGAAAAACTATATACGGAAGTACAATAACTATATACAATATATACAAGTAATAACTACCTAAACAATATCTAGTCTATTTTTATTTAACAAATTCAGAGAAAATAATTCTATTATCTACCCTAGTGTATCTAATTCACTTTCTATCCTAATTATTCTTCAACTATAACTAAATAATCTTCAACTCCTTCAGAGACCCAAGAAGGAAATAATATTACCTAACAAAAATAAAAACTTCCAAAAAAATTGTGAATTGATAGAAACAGCCAGCCGCCTGGACAGTCACCTGAGGTTTCTCCGCAGAGTTGGGGCATCATCTTCAACCTATAGGCTTAGTGTATCTGACAGACTTATTTGTGAAGTAGGAT